>JARHVA010005384.1:250000-277500 GCA_037957365.1 Torreya grandis | reverse complement strand
TATTATATTTATTTATTATGTTAATTTCACGATCCTTGTTGAATCACTATATAGTCTTGATAAATTGTATTATGTAAAAGTACATTTTTTTAATTTAATAATATTCTATATATTCACTTGGAATATTATTTGAGGATATTATACAGTGTGTTGAATATGTTAAAATAATTAATTTATGTATTGTAAAATATATAAGTAGTGTGGCTTAGTCTCTATGTAATACTAACTAGACATGAAACTCATGTAATGTTTAATAATTTATTGAAGCTTAACTCTATATATAATTATAGCATTTGAGCATGATATATGAAATTATAATGTGTATCTGTTGATTCATAAATTACACAATATAAAACTCTAAACTCAATCTAGTTAAATACCTTATGGGTAAATATTTGTTAGATAACTGAGAATGATCACCATGTGTATAAGGATGGAGACTCATTACTGAGTTATGTAGTATATTAATGTAATGATTAAATCTTGTAAGGAGATAATAGTAATATAACATTGGATTTATAACTATATGTATCTTTAATATGTTTAATCAACCCTCTCTTATCTATTCAAAAAATACAAAGTAATTTGTAGATTATCCTTGTAAGGTTAAGCACATATTTATTATATTTTATTTTTCACTTCACATTGAGAACACCTAGTTCTAGGTCATACATACTTTAATGTCACTATTATTACAAGTTTTTAGTTTATAGTTCTATAAGTTTTATGATTTTATTATGAAATTTATAATATTTTGTCTACATAAAAACATAGTTCAATTTTAATTCTTGAGTAAAAGGTTTTGGATATGACATCCCTAGTTTGTTGTCACTATGGTAACAAAGTTTTATGTTCATTTTTAAGAAGATGGTATTGAAGGTATATTATCTTTATATCTGATCTAGATATGTATAATAGAAAATAAATTTTACTTTTGCATTGTATGATAAAGTAACTAACTCTAATTTAAGACTTATACTTGAATAAAATCCATATAGAATTGGTATGTATGAATACTTTAGTCTGAAAAAATTAATTATCTTGACTATAGGATATCTCTATTTGGATTTTAATATAATCTTGGTTTCCATATTTATGAAAGAAATCAAATTTATTTTTCATGATTCTTAAGTTAAATAAATTGCTCCTATATAAAATTAATCTTGTTTGGATGTTGGCATAAAATATTATTTTTGTCATTAGTACAGTGTTAAATTACTATTGTAGGATTTGAGGGTTAATGAAATGAATTTGACTGAGTATTAAATATATGTTAATAATAAATTTAAATACCATTTCATTTTAAAATGCAAAGTAAGGAACTATGAGTTTATCTCTATTTTTTCATATTCTTATTTGACCCAGGAATGCTAAATGAATTAGTTTCAATAGTTATTCCCTCTATTTACATCATACTCTTATGGTTAAAACTAATGTTTTAAAAATATTATGGTACTTTTCTTAGTATTGTTAAGAGTATATGTTAATAAACAAAGAATCAATAAAAGTCACTCAGTTTTAGGAACATTCTTTTTTCTTTAAGCATTAAATATTTGTGGTAAGAGTTGATATGATTGAGTTATGTTTAATCCTTTAGGTCTGGATTTTTATCTCTAAAATTATTATAAAGTTTTATCCTATAATATTTATTGATATTGAAGTATCTAATTATTTCTAATTTAATTCTTGGTTTGGATTAAATGTATCTCTAGAGACTTGTACAAAATTAACATGACATGTAGGAGTAAGTAATAATGACTGGTTAGTTGAATCTTAAACATACTATAAATAAGATCCATTGTCTTATATATGTAATTATGGATTATGAAAGGAATTAGTACTCTATATTTGAAGGTCAAGCACTAAAATTTATTGTTCTAAATGTGAACTAAACAGATTACTTGAGATAAAATCAAGGGTGATTCCATTATATGTTGATTTTTTTCAAATGATATTATTATGTGGTTAATATGTATTATTATTTGATTTATTAATTCAATAATGGTGTGACACTTAAACAATATATGTTGAATTTTTTCTCATAAGTTACTAAAACATATTCATAATGAAATGGGTATGAGTTTTCTTTCTTACATAAGCTAATCAAAAATGTTGATAAGTAAATGAGTATGAACATGTTAAATATATTGGATAAGTTAATATTTTTTTCATTCTAGCACTATTATATTATGTATCCTTTAATTAAGTTTAAAAATGGAATCACAAAGAGTGTACAAGAGAATAGGAAACCATCTATAAGGAATTTTGGTTATTGTAGAGTAAAAATTTACTCTACGTTTCATTCTATTTTTTAGTCACACACTGCAAAATTTTGTCCTCGCATTCTTTGGTCTAAGATGGCAAAGTTTGAAATAGAGCATGGGCTCTATTTTCCTTTTGATTCAATTTTTGTCTAAGTGTAGAAATCAAGTGGAAGCTGACAAGTGTCATCATTTGAGGCATCCTTTCTCAAACAGAAACTACCAAGTGTCATCACCCGAGGCGCCTTTCATTTTTTTATGAGTTGGTCAGAATGTGCCATGTATCTCATAGCGACTTAGCAGAGACCACCAAGTGTCAACATCTACAGTTTTATATCAATGCCCACATTTCATCTCTTTTCAACAAAAGGTTTTAACAAGCTAAGTATCAGGATCAAGAAAAAACCACCAAGTGGCAGTTGCAGAAGGTCTCAATTTTGCTTTTCTAAAAGCAATGGAAGCTGCCACATGCCCCAAAATAAGAATGTATAAGCCACCACACGTCGTGTTCTAAATTATTTTCATTTTGCTTCACTGATATAGAAAAGACCGTGGTGGGTCTTAAGTGTTCTTTCTGAAGCAAGTGGAAGCCGCTAGGTGTCACTGTCTATGTAAATATGAAATGAGACCTGTTTGTTTCTATGGTATAAAAAGAGTAAAGTGGAGACCACCACATGTCATTTTCCATGGGTTTATAAAAAGGTAGCTAAAAGAAGTGGAGACTACCACGTAACCCCAGATAAGTAAAGCAAATATTGCCATGTGTCCTTTAATAAAGCAACGGAGATTGACACATGTCGCTGTGTCCCTTTTAAAATTACTTGGGTAAGAAATGTTGTGGGTTTTATTTTATTTTAAAGCCATTGAAGTTTCGTGAAAGCGGATTGTGACAAGTGTCAAAGGCATAACACTCCTAATCAAAGTTACAAAAGAGTATAAGTTTGCAAAAAGTGCGATGTGTCTTCAATAGGTGCTGCGGAACATGCCAAGTGTCATCCTCCGGTGTCTCCTAAAGTAATAAGAAAGTTTTTAGGAAATTGGCTAAGTGTTACCTAGTGTTTACGATAAGGGAGCGTCTTGAAATTTGTTTCAACCAATGAACTACCAAAAGACAAAGCATTTCAGAAACTATAAAATATCTTCTGTTAGACACTCCTAGTTGGGTTAGATTTCAGTTGGGTTGTTAGATTGGGAATAAGCAAACAATCTGGAGTGAATCCAAGGCTATAAATAAGGGTATAGAGATCACCAAAACAATCATAAAATAATTAGAGAAAATTTTGAGAGAGAATTATTGTAAAGAGTTTAGACTTTCTAGATCTGTGACTAGGATTATCATTTGCTTTTGTTCTATCTTCCTAAGTTGAAAGGTTTATGTAACTGTACATGTTTCTGTGCCTCTTATGTGACTAGAAAATTAATGAGAAGATTGAACCCTATGCCTTTGTTGATATTTTTTGTGTCATTTGCAAAATTAGTCTAGGTTGTAGACTTTTTAGAGCTATGATTAGGAATGTCATTTACTTTTATCTCATTTTCTTGAGTTGAAAAGTTTATATAACTGTGTGTGTTTCTGTACCTCTTATGTGACTGGAAAATTCAAATAAAAATATTGAACCCTATGCCTTTGTTGACATTTTCTATATCACTGCATAAGTCATCTATATTATGATCCTATGTTTCTATTGTTTCCAAATTTTACATTGATCATGCACTTGTTTGCTCTTAAATGTAAATGAATCTTACATATAGTCTCACTGTGCTCAGGATTAAGGTCAAATTACATTTAGGTGCATCACCATAGATTAGATTTCCTTTCTTGCATTTGTGTTTTTTATTAAAAATCCTATCCCTTTTCCCATTAAATACTTGATTTAAAGAAGAACCAGCTTCTCAAAAGTTTGGAGGTTGTTTCAAGTCTCAAGGTCCCACATCTTGAAACTTCCCATTATTGGTGCTAAAATCAAGTGCAATTTTAAATCATCAACAATTTTTGGCACTCCAGGTGGGACTAATCTTGAAGTTTCTTTCAAGATCATATGAACCAGAGAGCTATGAGGAGTCATAGCTATGGACCGGTAACTAGATCACAATCTGCTACCAATCTAGGTATTCTTTTGCCAGCTCTAGTAACTAGTCCAAGAAGAAGAGTCAACTAGTTTGTACCAATACCAAGAGCAAATATGGGAGCCCTTATACCTCCAGGAAATTATGTGAGTTGGAACACTGGTAGTCCATTAGTTCTCCCAATACCACTAGCCACTTGGGACCCTATGCCAGTGAATGCCCTAAAAGCTCTGCCTAAATTTAGTGGGCAAGACTCTAAAACACCTGAAGAGCATTTTCATGATGTATCAGATGTTTATGTTATACATGTTGTCACAAAACAAAATGTGGCCATAAGATTATTGGTAGCTTCTTTTAAAGGGAAAGCTTTAGAATGGTATATGACTCTAACCCCAAATACCATTTCTACATGGGATCAGCCCAAAGATCTTTTCTTTGAAAGATTCAAAGAGAAGGGTGACAAGTCTTCTTTATTACAACAATTAATTACCATTCAAAGGGCACCATAAGAACCCATGAATGACTTCAATTCCAAATTTCAAAAGACTTGGCAAAGAATCCTAGCTACAGCTAGACCATTACTAGGTATGGCCATAGTGTTTTATCTTAAGGGTTTTAATTTAGATATATTTTTTATGATTTAGTCACTTGGAGGACACACTTTACTTGAGGCTTATGAATATGCGATTAGAGCTAAGAATAATTTGATAAATGCTAGAAAGCTACCTTCAAGGTCTTCCATGCCCATGTTCCCAAAAATTTCCTTGCCATTACCTTAAGAAGTCCCTAAATCTATAGCCCCACCTGTGCCTATGTACACCTATCCTGAACCATCTACTAAAGAAATTGTCCCCACTTAGTCATCTAATCTAGATGATATCAAGAATATCCTAAGGACATTTTCTAATGATCTTATCAATATAAAAAGATAGTTGAATACTTTTTCTAGGCCTCCATATCAAGGCTATCAAGGAAATAGATTTTCATCTCAGCTAAACCAATACCAGGGTCCTCTAAGATAAACTAACCATTAGCCAGCAAACCAATTGGTTGCAGTCCCCACACCCTCACAAACTATTCCTCCCAATTCAAATAGGGAGATTGTTTTAGGGTAAAATAACTATGTGGATAACACTAATGCTTGGTGTTTCCCTTGCAATAATGCTTATACACCTAGAGATTGTCCTATGGGTAATCTATAATAAAAGGTGGCAGAGCAAAGAAGAATGGATGGTCAGTTTGCAAGTTCTAATGACAATCAAGCCTACTAGTCTTCTGGCATGTAGAATTAAGTTCTAGTGGCTTAGATGCAAGGGATGTCCTTGCAAAAAGAGGAGGAAATAGCCCTGGAACATGCTTTGTTCTCATGGGTTGAAGATGAAGAATCATTTTTCTTGAATGAAGCATCTACCTCCAAAAAACTAGTGGTGCAATCTAATTATCACACCAGATCAAAGAAAAGGATGGTGGAACAACCTAAGATTGTAAATAGTCAAGTCATGGAGAATCCTCCATTTCAAGGATAAAGAAACACAACTGTCAGACAAGAAGTGCCTCAGCCAGTGCAAAATCAAGGGGTTCCTGCCCACATATAGGAAAAAACAAAATATCCTTATTTTCAAAGAACTCATACTCTAGGACCAATAAATATAGTAGATCAATTAAAGAAGACTCCAGCACAAGTATCACTATGGGATATATTGGCCATTCCTAAATAGAAGACATTAATTCAAGAAGTTCTACAATGCCAAGTAGTGCCCAAAGGTACTATTATCAAAGAAGGACCTTCTGGAAAAGAAAAGCTCAAAGATATAGTTCATGTATAGATACCAGTGCTAGTGAATAATACAACAAAGGTATGTAAATCCAAACTGGATCCCTTCTATTTAACTTTAATAGTTGGTAAGAAACTGCTGCATAATACAATGATTGATTTAGGGGCTAGTACTATAGTAATGCCCAAGCAAAAAGCTGATGCTTTAGAAATTAAGTATGAACCACTCACTAAAGGAGTCATAAAGCTAGATGGTAAAGTAGTACAAACAATAGGGAGAATTAAACATCTCTAATTACAAGTATATGCTTGTCCCAATATAATAGTAAATCAAGATGTAGTAGTGATAGATATACCTCCTATTTTTGGCTTATGTTTATCAAGAGACTTTATAGCCAAGATAGGAGGGTATATGTCCCTTAATTGGTCTCATCTCATCTTAAGAAACAAATATGGTTCACAGATGAAGATATTATTTGAGCCATTCTATAAGAATCATATCACCAATGAACCAATTGTAAAGTTAGAGGTAGGCCATGCTATGAGGAATAAAGAAGAAAGGGTTTTTGTTGAGGAGCTAGGTGAGTGGACGGGATATAATCAAGAAGAAAATGATCATTTATTAGCTATGATGCAAAATGACCCATATGGAAATTATGATTCTATTGGTCTGGGCACTTATGTTATACTTGATGAAGATCATAGAATCCAAATGTCCTAGAGGAAGAAAAGTCAAAAGACACCTCTTATGAATTATAGATTCCTAATGAGAAATCACAAGCATATACCTTGACCTCTGATGAAGAAGAAATAATTTCTAATTTTCTTCTTACTTTGCAAGATAATGTGGAGGAGCATGGACATTTCCTAGACCATGATTTAAATGATTTGTTTGAAATCATTGGGTTAGGTTATACCATTTTTTAAGATAGCTATGAACCAGTTACAGATGAACATAACAACATTGAGCCTCAATTACATGTGCAAAATTATTGCAAACTTTCAGAATTATCCTTTCAAGATCTTGGCAATTTTGAAGTTATTAAAGAGGATGATCATGTAGTAGAGCCTGATTTTAAGGCAAAAGGAGATATGCATATAAATGATATATGTTAAAGGGCTTCTATTGATACTCAAATAGTCATTGATTTCTTGGTAAGGTATACCAATATCAAGAGCTGATATTCGATGAGCTTCCAAGAACAAAAAGAGCTTATGTATGTTGGAAGCATGTTTGACTCAGACTCATTCGAATGCAGGTAAATCAATGTGTCATACATAGAGGGCAATTCACCAAAAATATGTCCAATTCAATCAATTACATGGAAATATAAGCTGGATTGTCATGAAAGAGACTTTAGAAATTATTCTTCTAATTTAGGAGGGAGATAAAGATGTTTGATTAATGTAGTTAGGTAGTTTCCCCTTTCTGTATTGCTTTGTTTTCAGTGCCTTGTTTTCCCATTTTTTTTGTTGTTTTCTCACTTTTCTTTTAAATAAGTGTTCTTTGAACATGTAGTCAACAACTCAAAATTTTCAAAATTTTCAAATTTATCCTATACATTGAATGTCACCCAAATCTTTAGAAATCCCCAAGGTACCTTGCGCTACCACTTGCATAACATGTCTATCTTGTTGTTCCATAAAGATTGAGTAGGATATGCTATTAGTTATTTGAGTTTAATGATATTTTGAGACTTGATAGGTTAATAAATACCTCTTAGCAAGAGTTAAAGCTTACAAGTTCTCAAACATTCCTGCATTTGCGAAAATTTCTTGCTACTTGCATTTTTAGTCCTTAGTAAACTTGCTTCTGTGAAAGTGTTTTTGTTTTGCAAAAGTTCATACAAAAGACATAGAGATGGAAGGGGGACAATCTTCACAATAAGGAACTGGGATTTATGAATCCCTTGATAAGTTTATTGTATGTCATATGCTTTAGCTCCCACACAGCCATTGAAGACCTATCTAAGGACCAAGTTTCCTTAAGTTAGTCAAGCAAGTGGCCCAACAAAAATAAAATATTATGCAGATGGTATCATGGACCCAATTCTTCAGAGAGGTAGTAGAAAAACTCTTAGAGAAGGGGCACATCAAAGGTGTCTACAGAGGGCCAAAGTAGGGCAATATGAAACATTTTGCATGAGGATATGGACTTCACAACTGGCATAATTCATTGCCCCAGTTGTGCATCCATGCCTTGACCTGGTAAAATTATGTGTAGACCTGTTCCATGCACCCTCATGCACCATTCAACGCGGTCCATTTATGATGAAAATCACCCTGTAAGCTATTAGGGATAGCTAGCCCCATATCATAATAATATATCCATGTTTCCCACTATTGCTAAAATACAAAGAATGTGGGCAAACATCAACACTCAATCAAGGTTCCTAAGATCTAAATTACAAATGGGTGATGATGACACTATAATACCCACACTCCCTACACCAAGAGCCCAATTTGCCCAGGCTAGCCAAGAATTATTGCCAATAATGGCTTTCATCTTTGGCATGAAAGATGATATGGTAATTTATGCTAACAAAAGGCTATTCTCTTCAGGCTGAAGACCGTCGATAAAACCCAAGAATATTGGCTTGACTTTTTTGAACAAATTGCTTTCTCAATGGTAGAACAACTAGCCTATTTTAGATCAAAAGGAGTGTTCAGGTATTCTTCTTATTTGTTCCACCTCATGCTTTTTTAGAACTCTGACCTCTTTGCCGAACATATGTATCTCAATATGTATGACCCAGATTTTTATCTCCAAAGGACCATTCTTCTGTCTGCATGGACACACATTTTGTCAAAGAATAGTGACCCATATGAATTGTGGGAATTATTTGCTACCCCTAATTTTTGCCACCTCAGTCCCAAACCAATTATGAATAGATTATTCCCAAGTGTTTCAAATCTTCTGGCTAATTGCCTAATTCCTTGTGATTTCTATTTTTGATCCCACCATACCATTATAAGAGTCCATGGTTTTTATGGGGAACCAATATTGCTACCTAAGATTTTGAGTCATAGGTTAGAATTCATAGAGGTCACTAGGTAGGTATCCACAGTTGACAATGAATTTGGTTTTGGGAAGAGGAAAAAAAATGTATGACCTCTCATGGATGACAACTAGCATGGTTTTGGAAACCAGAGACGTTAAAGTTGTGTTGCTCAGAAAGCTATCCCTTTTGGGTTTCCTTCTAGTAGAGGACAAATGGGTTTATGACCCAAATGGTTTCATAGCCTCCTGGGTAAGGACTCATAGGGTTGTAACCATAATTGCACATGAAGGCCTCCCCTTTTGGGAGAATAGAACAAATCCTAAGGAAGACGTCCCTAGATTTTATGTTGAGTTAACAGACTTGCCCCTTCCACAAAATAGGCCATGGGAAACATTCTATGTCAAACAAAGGGATTATGATCCTAAAGTTAGAGTGACATCTAGCTTAAGAATAACATTAAATAATAAAGATTGGGATGTTGAAAAAATAGAGGCCTATTGAAAATATAGGCAAGCAATTTGTCAAACAACTCATTCTTTCAAAAACATAGACATAGATGAAAGATGGAAAGAACTATGGGATGAGTTCCATCTCTCCCATATATCTAGCCCAGATCAAGTAATTTGTTGACACTGGGTTTAGAGCAGGAAGCTAGGGCTGGGTCAAGTCAAGAGTCATAAGCCTTAGAGAAAACTATAGCTGCAATAACTATATCAGTTTGGCCCCAATCTCTTAGTGCCATAGAAATGCACAAAAGTGTGGTGCCTTCATCATCACAAGCTTCCCCATTAGCCTTGTTTATATATATTCCTAATTATCCACAAGAAGCATCATTGAAAGGAGTAAAAATGTAGCTAGAAGAAGAGACACCCAAGAAAAGAAAGAGGGTGCAGTTTTAGTTCAGTTCAAAAGAGGAGATGGACACCACACAGTGCCAATTATAGGGTACTGTAATTGCTCCTCAGGTATATATTATTCCTCCCTCTCCTTCTCAGTCTATTTCTTCTCCTATTGGCATGATGATTTCATCTAGCTAGATGACATCTCTTTCTACTTTTGCCATTCCCATTTCTCACTTCGCCCCATCTATGCCACCTTAGGTTTTAACATTACCTCATTTCTCCCCCTCCATTCCCAAGAAACTTTCCCCTCAAATTGCCCATAGCCAACAATTGGCTATTCAGTATTGTTTACCATAGGGACATCCTTTTGTGGGTGGGCACATTACCTCCCCTTCTACCTTCTAGACCCAAGCAGATGCTACTAAGAAGGCAACGGAAGCTCAAAGAGAGAAAAAGAAGATCAAGGAAAATAAAGCATTGGCTACACCCCATTTATGGTCACAATTTGACCCCATCTAGCAGTAATTGACGGTGACTCATTTGTCACCAAATGTAATAAAGTTAATTAAGCAGATGCAGCTAGAGGATTACATGATGAATGTGGTGGCCAACGATATGTCCCTCTTCAACCCACAAGACAAAATTGAGTTGCTGCCTAAATCCACATCTGTAGTTACTAAAGACTACTTAAATATATCAAGAAGGCTATAGAAGATGGAAGCTGAGCTATCCAAGGAAAAGGCAACCTGTAATAGTTTGACCTCAAAGATCAATAGAAAAGATAATGAAATAGAGAATTTGAATAAAAAATTGCAAAACACTATTTCTCTTCAGACTCACCAGATAGTTCAAGCCTAAAATGATTCTTTAAAAGCAGAGCTCACACAAGTAAAAGATGTGGTGACGACCCTTAGGTACAAAAAAGTAGTATTGCAAGAAAAGTGTGAGGAACACCTATTACAGGTTACCCTATTACAATAAAAGTTGCTAAGTGAATAGAATAATACTACGGTTATACAAGCCCAACTTCAAACAGAGCAACAAAGAGTAATACAATTAGCACTAGAGTTGACCAATAGGCCCAAGAGTGTTAGAGTGTTAAGTCTGGTAAAAGAGCTATATGAATCCATGTGGAAGAGAATCTCTTTAGAGATTATTTAGCTCAAGCCTTCTCTCACATTCCTACTAAATGCATAGAAATTATGTAAAAAAGTGGAGAGTTCAGTTGTAAACACTCTAGATACAGTCTCTGGGAGAGTAATGGACTCGCAAATGTTGTTACAAAAGATTTATGATGAAATGGATGCAAGATTCTCAGTAGCAGGAATCAATGATAGAATGGTCACTACCAAGTGAGTAAATGAGGTTCTTAGTTGTAATTCCATAGCGATCAGTTGTAGAGAGCTTCTAGATGTCATGAAAGAAGGAATCAATGAAATGAAATAGCATGTTGAAGATCTAGTACAATTAGGTCTTCTTTCTCCATTTTTTGATGACAACACCATACTGATGGTAGATGAAATCAAACCTTTGTTGTTAGCCACATAGAATGATTAGATAGTTTTCTAGGATCTAAGGGATGATTCATCAATTCTTGAAGTAGAAGCTGTCTTGGTTCCTATTTCCTAGCTCAAATTCAAATTGAAGGCTATAGTTCAAATTTTGCAATTTTTTTTGCACAAGGATATTATTAACCTTGATTTAGCCTTCAATGAATTGTAGAATAAGCAAGGGTTATCTAATGATGATTGATCTACCTACCAGAAAACATTGATAAAGCTGTGATTTTGAATTTTTGATCTAGCGAGAGTTGTGGTTTCTTTTTGAGTAGGCTCAAAAGTCCTTGGGGTCACCAATAACTATAGAGGAAAAATTTACTCTACGTTTCATTTTATTTTTAGTTGTGCATCACAAAATTTTGTCCTCACATTCTTTGGTCCAAGATGGTGAAGTTTGAAATAAAACACGGGCTCTATTTTCCTTTTTATTCAATTTTTGTCTAAGTGTAGAAATCAAGCAGAAGCTGACATGTGTCATTGTCTGAGGCATCCTTTCTCAAGCAAAAACTGCCAAGTGTCATCATCTAAGGCACCTTTCATATTTTCTATGAGTTGGTCAGAATGTGCCACATATCTCATAGTGACTCAGCAGAGACCACCAAGTGTTAGTATCAATAGTTTCATATCGACACATGCATTTCATCTCTTTTTAGCAAAAGGTTTTAACAAGTTAAGTATTAGGATCAAGTAGAAAGAGCCAAGTGGTAGTCATGAAAGGTCTCACTTTTCCTTTTCTAAAAGTAATGGAAGCTACCACATACCCCAAAATAAGAAAATAGAAGCCACCATGTGTCGTGATCTGAATTATTTTCATTTTGCTTCACTAATATAACAAAGACTATGGTGGGTCTTAAGTGTTATTTTTTAAGCAAGCAAAAGCCACTAGGTATCGATGTCTGTGTAAATATGAAATGAGACCCATTTGTTTCTATGGTATAAATAGAGTAAAGTGGAGACCACCACATGTCATTTTCCATAGGTTTCTAAAAAGATAGCTAAAAGAAGTAGAGACTACAATGTAACCCCAGATATGTAAAGCAAACATTGCCATGTGTCCTTTAACAAAGCTATGAAGATTGACACCTGTCCCTGTGTCTCTTTTAAAGTTACTCGAGTAAGAAATGATGTGGGTATTATTTTATTTTAAAGCTATTGAAGTTTTAAGGAAGTGAATTGTGACAAGTGTCAAAGGCAGAACACTCGTAAACAAAGATACAAAAGATTATAAGTTAGGAAAAAAGTGCCACGTGTCTTCAATAGGTATTGTGGAACATGCCAAGTGTCATCCTCCAGTGTCTCCTAAAGTAATAAGAATTTTTTTAGGAAATTGGCTAAGTGTTACCTAGTGTTTAAGAGAAGGTAGTGTCCTACAATCTATTTCAGCCAATGAACTGCCAAAAGACAAAGCATTTTAGAATCTATAAAATATCTTTTGTTAGACACTCCTAGTTGGGTTAGATTTCACTTGGGCCATTAGATTGGGAACAAGCAGACAATTCAGAGTGAATCCAAGGCTATAAATAAGGGTACAGAGATCATTAGAAGAATCATAAAATAATCAAAGAAAATTTTGAGAGAGAATTATTGTAAAGAGTTTAGACTTTCTAGAGCTCTGACTAGGATTATCATTTGATTTTATTCTATCTTCTTAAGTTGAAAGGTTTATGTAACTGTGCATGTTTTTGTGCCTCTTATGTGACTAGGAAATTAATGAGAATATTGAACCCTATGCCTTTGTTGATATTTTCTATGTCATTTGCAAAAGTAGTCTAGGATGTAGACTTTCTAGAGCTGTGATTAGGAATGTCATTTGATTTTGTCTCATTTTCTTGAGTTAAAAAGTTTATATAACTGTGCATGTTTCTACACCTCTTATTTGACTAGAAAATTCAAATAAGAATATTGAACCCTATGCCTTTGTTGACATTTTCTATATCACTGCAAAATTAGTCTATATTGTGAGCCTCTATTTCTATTGTTCCCATATTTTACATTGATCATGCACTTATTTGCTCTTAAATGTAAATGAATCTTACATATAGTCTCATTGTGCTCAGGCTTAAGGCTGAATTACATTCAGGCACATCACCATAGATTAGATTTCCTTTCTTGCATTTGTGTTTCTGATTAAAATTCCTATCCCTTTTCCTAGTATATACTTGATTTAAAGAAGAGCCAGCTTCTCAAAAATATGGATGTTGTTTCAAGTCGCAAGGTCCCACATCTTGAAACTTCCCATTGTTGGTGCTAAAATCAAGTGCAATTTTAAATCATCAACAATTACTTTAAAGGAACTAATGGTAACATAATCATCTCTAATATTTTTGATAGATATGACCTACATCTTGGTTGTGAAATGAGGGAATGTTACATTTAATCACATGTTTAATACAAATTATTTTTAATTTCTCTATAATTAAAATATGAATTAACCTTTATTAATTGATCTTAGTTGGACTACTTAGACAAACAAGTTATTTTATATACATGTTAATGATTTACTAATCTAAAGCTGTGGATAATTTATTTATCCTTGACATTATTCATTTTCATTTATTGATGCAAATATGTTATGTTATGAATTTGAGATTTATATGGTGTTTTTACATAATGTAGAATGTGTAATTGATGGAAAAAATCATGCTTTGTGATTAAACCACTTGTTGTAAGAAGTTTCATATAATTAATTATGTATACTTTTAAAGTTTAGATTTTTTGCTTATGAAAATAAATTTTAATGAAACTAATTGATTGTTAATATATGTCTATTATTTTTATTTATATCACATGATTATCTATTATGTAGTATCTATTTATATTTACATTTACATTATATCATACATATAATACAATTTTAATTACTACATACTTCATTGACATATCTAGTTGAATCTAAAACTCATTTCTAAATGAATTATCATGATCATAATAGAAAACAATATCTTACATGTTTACCATGATAAATGTTTTCATATTAGGACATATATGATCATGTTTTTATATGTAATTTAAATTATTGTACTTTTTATATATAACAAATGATGCACATAACTCTAATATTTAGATAAGTTATTCATAGTATTCAACCATCATATGAAAAGGGATCATATAATGGGATTGTTCAAGAGATTTAGATCATGTTAGATAAAGCATTTAACATTTTGAGATAGAATGTATGGTTAAAAAGGTCATATTGAGTAGTTTGAGATATTCTATACATAATTTATAGGAATAATTAAGGCATTCTATGATATTTCAAGATACATTTTGACATTCTATATCATTTTAAGGGATTGATGAATCATATGGGGATGGAAAATGTTCATGAAGGTATTTTATTTATTTTATTTATTGATAATATATTGACAATGATGGTTCTATGTGATAATTTTTGGTCTATTTCAATACGTAATGGTTGATCCTTTAAGATATAAACCTACTTTATGGTTCCAATTTTATTAGTTCTAGGTTCTAATTTTACATACAAACCTATTTTTTGTTTCTATCTTTACATATGTACCCAATTTTAGGATGCCACAAAGAATTTATTTTAATACTTGGAGCAATGGGGTTGAGCGTCCTACATTGTCTAAATTCAAACACCTCTTCTATTCAGAGTTAGGGCATTTACATTTCTCAACTCATAGTTTCAATAGTTGTATCTCTTTGGGGTCATGTTGACCCCATGATATTTTACAATCAATTTCAAAAAGTGATAACTTATCTCAAATACCATCAGGTCTATTCATTCCTCAGTTTTTCAATTTTAATATTTTCAATGATTTAGATTTTTTCAAATTGCTTATTATGAGAGGAAAATAACCTAAGCATGTTTTTATAGATTTTAAATGGAGAGTATGACACATTATGGTTGTACTTATCAATATAAATTTTAGTTATTATAGGTAATAAATTTAGTTATTTTTCTCTTCTAAGTTATGATTTTAAATACTAGATTAAAAGGGTACATCTATAGATAGTTAAATCTAGTATTTCTCACTTTGGAAACATAAAAATTGACATAATTTGAAACACTTGGATAATGCACATATCTTTGACTATTGAGTACACTTTCCTTTTATCTACCCATATATTATATTAGCCACCTCTTTTCCCCACAACTATTTATTCATGGTCACTTTAGTTTATTCATAATCACTTTAGAATCCTAGATAGACATTCTCCATTCTTCAAATCCTTAATTTTTATTTCTAGGATAGCAGTAGTAAACCCATGCAATTCTAATTACCATAGGTATCTTACTCTACCGAAAGTGTCTAGGCAACCTCAATGATTATTTTAAAATTTATAAGACTCAAATAGGTTGTATTTAATAGAATTATTACCAAAGATAAAATTACTATCATTGAAAAAAAATAATGAAAATGCTTAAAGGAATGAAGTTACCTTGAAAAGTGATAAAACCAAAAAATGTGAGACAAGATATTCCACAAGTGAGAAAATAATTAGATGGATAAAAAAACCAAAATATTATTATAATCCTTGAAAAAATGAATATACAAATATATATCATATATATATATATATATATATATAATAGAAACCATGAAATATAGAGAATAATGACCTTAAGCCAAGAGAACATCATAATAATGCAAAAGAAAGTCAATAAGAAACTAGATTGTGTTGTGTTAAGACGAATGAGAGAGGATAAATCTTTGAATAGAGTAATAAGATAAAAATAAGTTACATGAGAAAGCTTATTTTGTGTGAAAAGTATCTTGATCCTCTTAATGTAAGGATGATATGTGTAACATATGAGGGGAGTTACTTGAGCAACACCCAAATCTAATAAGTGTATAAGAGATGTGAGAGGCACCTCATAAAAATAAGATGAAGTGATTTATAAATATAATAAATGCACACATAAATAATAACTATGGTAAACCTAAATTTTCTTAAAATACATAAATAATATTAATTCTCCACCACTCTTCTTTAAGCTTAATTTGAGGTTATAAAAGTGGAGAAAACCTTTTACAAATAAAGAAGGAATTTGAGATTACATTAATCTAATCCTTAAGAGAAACTTTATCTAAGAATAATTACAATATTTTAATAAAGAAAAAGAGAAGGTAAGGTGACACCAATAGTCACAAGGAATAAAATGTGATCATCAATAATCTCCAAAAATCCTCTTCAAAAAATACGATCGATCCATAATGGACCAAAGACCAAAAAGAAGGAAAGGGATCCATGAAACCTTGAAAAAACAAGCAAGATAACACTAGTATTTCAATTTAGGTAACCAATTTACCAAAAAATATGATCTACATAATATAATAACATTAGATGTAGAACAAAACAAATTGAGCAAAGACAAATTTTATCACAAAGTGCAAAAACCTACATGAAAAATAAGTTAGTCAAAACAATCAGAGCATATTTTCTTTCCCAAAAAAACCAAGTAATGCATAATAAATTGAGTTTAATAAAAAAAAAAGATAAATAAGAGGTTCCTTTTCAAAAATATATACAATGTCAAGTAATATAAGAAGCATCACATTAATACACATCAAAGTACTTACAAGATCCTTTATTTTTATGAATCTAAATAGTGTTAACCTTAGAGGTAGGAGATTTAGGCATTTAAAAAAAATGAAAAGTGTCATGAGTGGATTTACCACAAGATATTCATAGATGCAATTTACAAAATTTAGAGATACGATGCCCATATTTCCCAAAATACACACAAGGTTTGTCAATTTTAACAAAAGCATGACCATTCAAAGCATTATAATTAACATAAGTTTCATTATAATTCCTTCAATGAGGAGGATAATATGATTAAAAATTTTCAATAGATTCCATTGAATAAAAACAAAGACCTTTATAATTTGTATTTAAATTAAGTAAAATAGGCTCAAGAATACCCATTTCACACTTACCAAGACCATCACTCAAATACCCATTAAAATGCATTATTTTTAGAAAGAGTATTCAAAGTAGTGAAATTTGATTTAGGAACATAATTAATTTCACCATTAGAGCCATTAAAATGTGTGAAATACATTTTAAAAAAATTATGTAAAACATCAATAGAAGATTGCATTTTCTCACGATGTGTATTAAAAGAGTTTATTTGAACATTTTGACATTGTATTTCATATTTAAGAGTAAATATCTCATAAATTTTAGAATAAATAATATTCATAGATTGATCTAATGATAAAATATGGCTAGTTTGAATGCCATTGGAAGTAATAAGACTTAAATTGAAATATGTATTTCTTACAAAATACAAAGAAATAGTTAAAACATTTATTATCACAAAAACTATATAAAATTTAATTTAACCAAGAATGAATATAGAATAAAAAGGATAAGATAATTAATTTAATTCATATATCAAACAAAATTTGGTAATGAATTTGTGAGTTCACACCAAAACATTAAATCAGTGAGTATAAAATATTTATGGCAATAATAAAAGGCTTGTTAAATGAACTTAAATATTAAAATAAAATAATTACTTTAAATAAAATTATTTTATAAATGTGATTTTTTTTTAATCATATCATGAGTCACTAAAAGTTTTTCTTGATAAACTTTATACAAATGTGATTTTTAAAATAAAAAACAATTTCCCAATGATTAAACTAAATGCTTTAATTTTTTAATTTAAATAAATTAAATTATATGTAATAAATAAATGAGAAAATTTAATACCAAATGTATTATTTTTTGTAGATAACATGTTATAAAAAAAAACTACATCAATTTGTTTTGAGTGTTATTATTTTGGAAATGTCCATATAAATAAAATGTATTATTTATGAATTTGATAAAAATATTAAATGCTAAACAATACGAAAATACATGAATAGCAAAAAAGATATAGTTGAGAGTAAAAAACAAATTAAATGCATATATGCATGTGAAAATATTTCAATCTTAGTTCCTTACTTTTGGAAAGGCATTTTAAAGGTAAGTTGAAAAAATTAACATGACATAACTTGCATTGATTTTAATGGAAATTAAAAAATAAGGAGAACAAAATGCAAGCTAAATATATTGACTAAACTTAGTCAAAGGGATAAGAGAAGCATATAAGAGAATGATGCTAAAAATGTGTTAAGCTTACATTGTTTGAATGAAGCACCCAAAGAATAATCTAAAACTAATAATATAGTCAAAGTAAGAAATTTTAATAAAACATCTAAAATAATACTATACAAGAGAACATAAGTAAAGCTAAATGTGAGTATAATCAAAATTACTTGAAAGGAGGTGCCATATTAGTAGGAATACACAAAATCAATACCAAAGTGATATAAAACCTACCAAATAGTAGGAGGTAAAAGAGAATGTAGATAAGAATATATGCAAATTTGTATTGTTATTATGCAAAAATATGAAGTTAGTCATAATAAGACTATGTAGATAAAAAGAATATAATATATAAAGTGGAAAAATATTTATATAAAATAGATAAAGTGATAAAGACAATATAACATCAACTAAGACTATGAAAAGGAGATAAAAAAAATGAGGATAGCAAAAAAATATGAAAGAAAAATAAATTAAACTAGAACAAGAATAGATATATGGTGCAATACTAAGACAAAAAATGAGATAAGATCAAATCAAATATATTGTACTGATAGTCATGAATGTAAAAAATAACTAGCTAGACTAGAGAGCATAAAAACTAAAATAGAACAAGGATTAAAAAATAAATAATGGTTAAATAAACTCCTTAAATAACCTAAAATAAAATGTTAGAAATGGTTAGATAAATGAAAATGGTAGGAAAAAAGAAGGTTAAAAGAAAAAACTCCTTTTCATTTTAAAATTTTAAAATTTGCAATGCTCAAAAGATTTAATGTTAAAATAATCCATGGATCTGACACCATAATATAATTATCACTAAATTTCAAATAATTAATTCTAAAAACAAGCAATGAAAATGCTCAAAGGAATAAAGTTACCTTGAAAAATGAATAAAATAAAAAAAAGTGAGACGAGATTTGACAAGTGGGGAAACTGTCAAATGGAGAAAAAATGTAAAATATTATTAGAATCCTTGAAAAAATTAATATCCACGTACATATACAATATAATCTAGTAGAAAAGGATAAGAATGGCATTAAGCTAAGAGGGAATCAAAAGAATGCAAGAATAAGTCAAGAAGAGACTAGATTGTGTTGTGTTAAGAAGAATGAGAGATGAGATCTCTTTAAATAGATAAATAAGTGAAAAATGACTTACATAAGAAAGTTTCATGTGTATGCCAAGTGTCATAATCCTCTTAAAATTAAGGAAGATGTGTTTGACATGTGGGGGGAGGAGTTACTTGAAAAATTAACTCCCAAATCCAAAAACTTGACAAGATAGGTGAGATCTACCTCATAAAACTAGGATAAAGTGCATTTATAAATATAATAAATATACACATGAAAAATACTTAGGATAAACATAAAATAGCCTAAACGACCCAAATAATATTAATTCTCCAATAGGCTGCCACTTTCATGGGTCAGTTATATCATGAAGAGTCACCTATAAAAATAATCACCCCTAAAGTTATTAATCACTTGGAATGTCTTTTAAAACATTTATAAATCACTTGACATCCACTTGGAACATCAGGAAAATGAATTTAGACATATCAAAATCTTAAGGAACAAACCTAGAGTAGTCCACATAACCAAATATTAATAAAAAATTCATAGTTTTATGGTATTCAATGTCAAAAATAATAATATAGAATTGAATTATAGCTTATTAATGATGTTACACACACATAAATGTGAAAAATATGTATAATTTTAAGACTCTTCATAATATTAAAACACATTAAGAATTCAATCATTCACGAGGGAGTGGTTGGGGCTATTCAATCCAAAATAAAAACCCACTTTAAAGGCATCTTTGTTTAATAAATAAATAATTGGGTTTGCATGAAGATAAAAAAGGTATTTCAATGCCATACCAGTTAAGTATACACACATAAAAATGGATTACAATTTTATGTGTAGGGATCCAAAAAGTTTTAGATGCTTACTACTTGAAAACACACTACCATTAAACCTTTACAATTTTATCTTCCATAGGTATCTGACATTGTCGGTAATATTTAGGTAGGTTTTCATCCATTGATTTTAATTTGAATAGTTTAAAAAACACATAGAAAGAATGTATACATTATATGACATCTTATTTAAGTAATATGAAGGAGAAAATATGTAAATACAACATCCCTCTCCTATATTTCATTTCTAAATCAAGTAGTTTTAACTATTGACCATTTTTGCCCAATAGGCCAAAAATCAGGTCACCCTCTACCCCTACTGTTCTAGGCCATTTTAATTTTTGATTTTGCATGAATCTAGTGATTTCTATGGACTCTGCAGGTTTTGGATTTCTACGAACTCATCAGGTTAGTCCTTTGGTGCATGAAGGATCATTCAACGCTTGTTTCAATCAGTTCAAGTTCAACACAGGGTTCATCAGCAAAGTTCATCAATTGGTTCAATGCACTGGTTCAAAGGCTTAGGTTCAATGCTTTGGTTTAGTTCAGTGGTTCAAAGGCCTTTAGTTCAATGCAAGAGTTTATCACTCGATTTAATGCCTTGTGGTTGAACCATTGAACCAATTAAACCGTTGAACCAATTTTGGTTCAACAGGTTGGTTCAAGGAGGCCACCAGTTCAAAGTGAAGGAGCCTGAAGAAAAGGACAAAGAGCGGCCAATTCTTGCAGACTTTTTGCCAATGAGAAAAGGCCTAAAATAGAAAACCTATAGGGAAAAGGCTGTAGAAAAGCTTGATGACTTTTGCTGAGAATGGTGACGTCTTGAAAGACCTCAATTTTAATGCAGTGAAGTAGCCATTATTTTCAAACTGCCTAAGTGCCAAATCATGAAAAGAGCCCAAGGAATGCAGTGACCTACCCAGAGATAGCCTCGAGGGCTGAAAGAGCTAGAAGAGACAAGGCAGGGAAAAGATAAAAGTGCCAAGTGTAGGAGCAGGCAGATAGTCCAAGTGGTGAAGGGAGGCACCGATTAAAGAAGTTATTTTAGCAGATGATACAGTGCCTATGAATTAACCATTGAGAGGTGAAAATAGCTAGCAGTGCAACTAATTTTATTCTTTTCAAATTTATGAGTAGACAAATTATGTAATCACTTTGAAGAAGTGGTCTTACAAGTAGACAAAAGACACAACTCATTGATGTTTTGAGCAGCTTGCTCTTCCCAATGCTCATAATGCACATGGGCCACTGACAAAAAATGAGCACCAAAATATTTCCTAGGAAGCATCAAGTTTCTCTTCCTCTTTCTATATATTTTAAACTTCTCTTTGGAGAAGAGATCCACTCTCGACCTTAAGGCAAAACTCTGCCCAAAAATCTCTTGGGCTTGTAAGGCAAAGTTGCTAGAAATTTACCTTCAATCAAAACTTAGCATTTTTACCTCCATTCTGAGTTTTGCATTTATAGTATGTGTCTATGCCTTGATTATGTATTAAGTCATTTTCTTAATGCTTTTGTAGAATGATTTTAGCATGTCTGGTGCATTTTTGAGTTTTCCTTTTACAGGTCTATTAAAAGTGTCCCTAGAGGAGTATAGGTGAAGTGGATAGGTTGTTGCAGTGCATCTCATAATGCCTCTAGTAGTTATTTCCTCCATGTATCTCCATGGACCCCTAACCCACTTATGCAAAAGGTTTTCTCATGACAGATGAAGTGTATAGGCACTAGTTCTCGGTGAAAAGTGTATGTTCGGGCTTGAGTGGGTCACATTTTCTGGTGTATCACCTTTTCCTTTTTTTTAGGTTAGGTTCTATTTTCTGCATCTCTCTTTCCCTTTTCATCCCCCCTTTTTCATTTTATTTATTAATAGTAGGAGAAACCAGGGCATAAATGATACATTGAAGGGAGATAGCCCTCATCTATAGACTCTCCCCTCTAGCTTCACTAGTCCCATAGGTGAGAGCTGATTTTCCATTGTTACGTGAAGAAGTTAGGAGCTTGGCCTCCTACCATGGGTGCAATAGTCTATGTCAACAGTTTTTGGCATGCCCGATGGGACAAACTAGGACAAGTTATGTCCAAAGAGTTGAAGAATTTTTTGTGTGTTCTTTAATCGAACACCCTTTGGAGGCTTTGCATCAAACACCAATGGTGACTCCAAGTTGAATCTACTAGTTAAGCAACTTGGTGCCATCAAAAATCACTTTTTTATGTATAATTCTTTTGCACAAAATCATGGACCTTGTATTCCTTCATATGACTATGATCAGGCTCTAGATATTTATGCAATCCCCTCGAGCAGCTCTCCTAGTTGCCCTACAATGGTAAGGGAGGTGGCATTAGAGTTTGAGAGGTAGACGATGGAAATTGATAGACTAGAGGAGCAGTACAGGTATTAGTAGGAGCTAATGTATAAAGAGGAATGTTTGTTTAGACAAGCACATGCCTTGCAATCCATGGAAGAGGAGGTAGAAAAATGGATAAATCCATTTATTCAAGGTAGTCAGTCTTTTGTGCCCCTTCCTATTATGAAGAAAACCCCCTCTTTTACACCAAATCCTTTCTATCAAATAGCACTCACCCACTCTAGCTCATCTGATGCATCTACTCTCAATCTCATGTGCCTAGCTTTCCAACATCAAAGGGCATCAGAGCAACCCCCCATGGAGATCAATCTTCCCAATTCTTTATATTGTGAATATTCCACTAGGGGGAATCCCATGAACTAGCACATCCCTCTTCTAGAGACTCTTTTGGTGCATCAACAGTCTCTTCTTAGCATTCCTCAACCTCCCCAAGTTTTTCAACATGATGTGCAGATTCCAAGTTGGAGGAAGGAATGCCAGGGACCAGCCCAGAGCTTTGAAGAGGATGATGTTGGTGACCTCTAAGAAAGACTCTTTCAGGATAATCTAACCAAGAAAATTGAATATTTAGAGGCTACGATGAGACTGCTTCTTGAAAGAGAGATAGAGCTTCCAGACCTTGTGGAGGAGCCCCAGAACCTTGGACAAAATAATGTTGTTGCCTATTCACAGGAGCAAAAATTCCAATTTTGAGATCTTGAATTAGGAAAAAATAGTAGAATCATGGATCAGGAAGGAGGAGAAGTAAGGTTTTTCTCAAAACCTTGAAGAAGCCAAAGCTACTCCTACTCATGATAATGCTGAGGACCTCCAGGAAAAGCTCTTCTAAGAGGATCTAGCTAGGAGAATTATAGAGTTGGAATCTAGAGAGAGATTCCTTAGCTAGTGTGTGATGGATGGCTTAGAACAAATAGCACATTCTATGTTTGAACACACCCCATCTATGCTCCCCCAAGAGAGCTATTAGGTCACACCTAATATAGATGAAGTGATGACCAAGTGGAAGTAGGAGAATCATTCGATTCTAGTTCAAGGACTGCCTCCTCTTCCACATGTTTTCTCCACTTCACCACTTCTCAAGGAGGAACCTATTTTGTAGGAGGCGAGTGAGGAGAAAAAGATCCAATATATATTTTTCCAAGAGGTTATCATGAGGGACAATGAAGAAGAAATCATCATTGATGCTCTTTGTGAAGACATCATTAGCAATGAAGAAGATGCAGGTCTTACATATATGCAAATGTTCCAGCAATACAAGGAGGAACAAAAGCATGGTGAGCTCTCCTCCCCTCTATTTGATGAACTTCCTTACTATTTTGATGAGGATGATGACTATGCTAAAGACACTGAGTTGGAGGAGGAAAAGGAGAGGTTTGTCTTCCTGGAGGAATGCTTTGAAGAAGAAAGTTTTGAATAGAGAGGTGATGTTCTGTCAGATGAGCAATCATTTTTTGAATCTATTTTAGACATCACCATAGTCACCCTTCTTCAAGAAGGCCAAGAGGAAGTAGAGGATGAGTTTGACAAGATCTTCAATGAGGCAAATGGAAACAAGTCAAACGATGATGCATTGCAAGGGGAATGTACATGTCAAAGGGCTAATAGTGATAAGCCAACAACCACTGATTTCTTGGTGAAGAACACCAATTTGAAGGACCAGCATTCATAAAGATTCCAAGAACAAATAGAGTACATATATGTCGGAAGCATGTTCAAATCTGATCCACTCGAATACCAACCAATGTAGGTGACAGGTAAGAGGATCAAGTCACCAAATCTCCTTTTCTTTCAGCTGCTTGCCTAGCACCATAAGTCTTCTTACCAAGAAGGGGACTTAATAAATTTTCCCTTTGATCCAAGAGGGAAGCAAACTAGTTAGCTGTACATAGTATTTTGCTTTCAGTTTCTTTCATACTTTCCCTAAGTGCAATTACATAGGTAGTGTTTTTAGCTTTGTGTGTTTCCCTTTGTGTGTGGGGTAAAAGGCTCCATGTTTTGATTCTCAGATCTTTTGGGCCTGTTGCTAACTTTCTTCAAAGCTACATCTGACTCTGTGCCTAATGGATTGTAAGGCAACTAGTCTTTAAGCATTGTAGGCATGTTTCCCTTGGGAGTCATCAATCTGTTGACCATTTTTGCCCAACAAGCCAAAAATTAGTCACCCTCTACCCCTACTATGCTAGGCCATTTTCATTTTCAATTTTACATGAATCTAGTGATTTTTATGGACTCTGTATAATTTCTATGAACTCTGTAGGTTTTGGATTTCTACGAACTCAGTAGGTTAGTCCTTTGGTGCATGAAGGATCATTCAATTCTTGGTTTAATCAATTCAAGTTCAACATAAGGTTCATCATCAAAGTTCATCAGTTATTTCAATGCACTGGTTCAAAGGCTTAGGTTTAATGCTTTGGTTTGGTTCAATGGTTCAAAAGCCTTTGGTTCAATGCAAGAGTTCATCGCTCGGTTCAACACCTTGTGGTTAAACCGTTGAACCAATTTTGGTTCAACAGGTTGTTTCAATGGGTTGGTTCAAGGAGGCCGACAGTTCAAAGTGAAGGAGCTTAAAGAAAAGGACAAAGAGCGGCCAATTCTTGTAGAATTTTTTTCTATGGGAAAAGTCTTGAAACAAAAAACCCATGGGGAAAAGGCTGCAAAAAAGCCTGATGACTTTTGCCTAGAACAGTGAAGTCTTGAGAGATGTCAATTTTAACACAGTGAAGTAGTTATTTTTTCAAACTGCCTAAGTGCCAAACCATGAAAATAGCCGAAGGAATGTAGCAACCCACCTAGAGATAGCCCCAAGGGCTGAAGGAACCAGAAGAGACAAGGCAAGGAAAAGACAAAGGTGCCAAGTGTAGGAACAAGAAGATAGTCCAAGTGGGAAAGGGAGGCACTGATTCAAGAAGTTATTGTAGCAGATGATACAATGTTTATGAATTGACCATTGGGAGGCACAAATAACTCATAGTGCAACCAGTTTTATTCATTTCACATTTATGATTAGACAAACCATGTAATTATCTTGAAGAAGTGGCCTTACAAGTAGACAAAGGGTGTAGCTCATTGATGTTTTGAGCAGCTTGCTCTTCCCAATGCTCATAATGCACATGGGCCACTGATAGAAAATGAGCACCAAAATCTTTCCCAGGAAGTGCCAAGTTTCTCTTCCTCTTTCTATATATTGTAAACTTCTCTTTGGAGAAGAGATCTGCTCTTAGCCTTAAGGCAAAACTTTGCCCAAAAATCTCTTGAGCTTGTAAGGTAGAGTTGCCAAAAATTTACCTTCAATCGAAACTCAACACTTTTACCTCCATTCTGAGTTTTGAATTTATAGTATGTGTCTATGCCTTGATTTTGTATTAAGTCATTTTCTTAATGCTTCTGCAAAATGATTTTAGCACGTCTGGTGCATTTTTGAGTTTTCCTTTTATAGGTCTGTCAGAAGTGTCCCTAGAGGAGTATAAGTGAAGTGGATAGGATACTGCAGTGCAGTTCAGAATGCCTCTAGTAGTTATTTCCTCCTTGTATCTCCATAGACCCCTGACCCACTTATGTAGAAGGTTTTCTCATGATAGATGAAGTGTATAGGCACTGGTTCTCGGTGAAAAGTGTATGTTCAGGCCTGAGTGGGTCACATTTTTTGGTGCATCACCTTTTCCTTTTTTTTTAGGTTAGGTTCTATTTTTTACATCTCTCTCTCCCTTTTCATCCCCCCTTTTTCATTTTATTTATTAGCAGTAGGAGAAACTAAGGCCTAAATGATACATTAGAGGGAGCTAGCCCTCATCTAGAGACTCTCCCCTCTAGCTTTGTTGGTCCCACAGGTGAGAGGGGAGTTTCCATTGTTGCGTGAAGAAGGCAGGAGCTCAGCCTCCTACCATGGATGCAATCTTCTACATCAACAATAACATCAATTAGGATTTTCAATTCATATAATCATGCTTATTTCCATAATTTTTATAATCTAAATCATTATATAATTTCATTAATTAAATGTTGCTTAAGTTTAAAATAATAAAATAATTAGTAATGATATAGGTATAAATGAGTTGGTTCTACTACTAATTAAATATAAATGTGGGTGGGGGTGTAAGAATTAGTTATTTTTCCCACTAAAATAGATGATGATGGCAGTGATGATAGTGGTTGTGGGGATGCTCATGGAGCCATTAGTTATGGTAGGAATGTTCCCAATACAACACCAAATTTCATAGGTGATGATGTATCTAGATTATGGATCATGATGGTAGTATGCCATCACACATGTTGACCCTTTAGATGTTGGTAAATATATGGATCAAATGATTTTATCATATTTTAGTTTTATCTATTGTTTTTGGTATATTAAGCTATAACAATTTTGATTGTTTGTATGCTTTTTAGTGTCAGTGATATACAATATCTTGATTAATGAGTGTGATAGCTAAAAATTTGGAGGTATAATCTGATATAGGACATGAAACTATTGTAATTATTATTCTAAATCTAAACCAAAACCCTAGATTAAGAAACAACAAAATATATATAAATAATAAGATATTTATAAAACATGTAACATACATTCATCACCTTCTCCACTATGAAAATGTGACTTTATATTTATTCATTGGATGTGGGTACTTAATTAATTT
>JARHVA010005384.1:0-242500 GCA_037957365.1 Torreya grandis | reverse complement strand
CATAATTCTCCCTTAAAATAGGTTGTCATCTTGATGACTTTTATTTTCAACAAAATTTATAAAACAAATAATATTGTTTAATAAAAGTTATTTAAATAAATGAGGAAACAACCTATATAATTCCTTATAATCCGTATATGTAGCATTGTCTTAATAATATTGGTCATACTGGACCTTATATTATCATACCTATTATGCAAGGTAAGCTTAAAAATATCAATTATTCTAACTCATTATACTATCGATACCCATAGATCATAGATATAGAACTTATAAATTATTATAGTCAAAAACTTGTGAAGGATCTATTGGTTCCTTATTGTACACCTCATATACTCAGCCTTGCACACTTGAATGAAAATAACAAACAAAGATGAAAAACCCATTGGCATTTTATTGTAGTCAAGGAAGGGTTTTACATAAAGATTAGAATGAATGTATAAAATGACTAAGAGGTACCTATAAAGGGTATGCTATGATCCCTTCTACTTTTAGCTTTGCTTGAACCAAGGTGAAAGGAGCTATGGGTAGATTTCTCACATGGAGAGATTCTACAATTCAATATCCATAGGGAATTTTTGGCATAAGGAAAAATATAACCAAGGCATAACCAAGTTTTCACACTTCACCCATAAAGGGTTGTCACATGAAATGCACAAATTCTCTAAGTCATATACAAGCTACTAAAGACAGATGAGGATATGACTACAATCTTCATTCTATAAAATATCCAACAATAATGATCAAATGGAAAATTGCAACATTAGAATTTAAAGTAAAAACTCCAAACACATTTAAAATATGTAAGATATTTTACATTTTGAAGACAAATAACACTTATAGTATGCAACAAAGTGTGTTATTTATAGGGTAAGATAGGGTATGACAAGTTAGTTGATTAAAATAAAGAGGAAGGGCATGGTGGTGTGTTAGTAGTTTTTCTTTTAGTAGGTATTATTTCAACATACATGAGATAATTTATTGCAAAAAATTAACGAAAATAAAATGTAAGAAATGGTAATTACAAGGAGAAATTTACATCTATTGGTGCCAATAGAATGAAAATACCAAAATGATCCCTAAAACCCTAGTACTTATATTGAAAATAGAATCTCAAATACTTTCACCTACTAAATTCGTCAACCCAGAGTGCCCTTAAAAGGTATTTAAAAACACATTTCCAAATATAACTACAAAAATGGATTTATAACTAAGGTACATGCTCATAATGATAGCCAATAATGAACACAAACCCAAATATCCAATTAGTAAAACATGTAAAACATATTATTGCATTTCATTAACATGATACAATAAATAAACACAAATATTTTCCAATGACTTGAAATAAAATCTCACATACAGTAGCATTTCAAACTACTTCCATGGGGATAAGCATGGTGGATTTACTCCATGTTGGATAGGGGAGACCTATCCAGATTCTCTCAAAGCTTACTAATGGTTATACAACTATAACCACCTTACCAAGAGAGACAAAATGCACATATCAATGATCTTAAAAATGTGGAAGAGCCTATACCAAGAAAGAACCAAAAGACCAATAATAGTGACCATAATGACTAATGCAATGGCCAACCATCTTCTTGAATACAAGATAAGCCTTCTATTTATATATTTTTACCTATTTCAAATCTGCAAGTGTCAAAGTCCCACCAAGACACTCCTAGCCAAAAAATATTCCTTACCATGCTTAAAATATTCATGAAGCTACAATGAAAATGATTGTTAAAACTACCTCAATAATAAATGATAAAGACATGGAGCATATCCTTTTGATTTCATGGTGTGACATGCCTTCCACAAGAGCTAGAATGATAATATTCATTTAATGGGCCAAACATACCTTTTCCTCATGTGTAACTACCTAGAGATGTTGTGGACCATTTACTTGCACAACTGGAACCTCTTGGATAGTTTTCATTCTTCTTATGCATGATATGTAATAAATTGATCTTATAATGATGGTATGTGAATATTTTAGGTCCATGGCTACTTGAGATATCTTCTTTGGAGTGGTCTACCTTGGATTTTTAAACCTACAATATATATCCCATGAAGAAACTTGGACAAGCACGATAAAGAAAAATGTAAAAGATTTAGGTTATATTCAATTTTTTGCCTATGCACCATTAGATCTAGATTGGGTGATAAAATGTGCTCATTCAAATCATGATCTAAGGGTTAGAGCATTTTTGGATATATCCTATACTTAGCCTCAAGAATGTACAACTTGGTAACTTCATGAGCTTTCTAGGGTTCTCTGAAAATAGTCTAAACTACTTGAGCACTATCAATATATGTGGTATCACCTTAGGTTTCTTGACCTTTTGACTTATTCCACTTGTCATTAGATCTATTGCTACCTTCCTGATATCTGAACATTTATCAATCTCACATTCTCTCATAGTATCTTTGACTTCTTTTAATCTTTACTTGTCATTGGATCATTCTCACTTAAACAAATGTGAGCCATAAATATGAATCTATTTGAACTCAAATGGCTACTTTATAAGGCCTAAAATTGATTCTTGCATGACTATATTGGAGCATTTGAACCCCAATTAATAGTTTCTATAACTTAATTTTGATGTTTGTGTGCCTATCAAAAAATGTCCACAAGACCATCACACTTATGTAATTTCAGAAAATTCCTTTGGAGATTTTATCTTTGGCAATTTGGGATTTTTGTGTTGGCATCAATTTCATCAGGATAATTATTCTGAAATAATTCCTAGTTTTTGGCCTTTTGTGTTGGGATTTTTGTTCTAGGTAACTTCTATCTTCGGCATTCCTATTTTCATCAACCCTTTAGACTTAAAAATAATTTTCTTGTGCCTTTTATCTTTAGCTTCTCTATCTTTGGCACAATTTTCCCACAATAATTATTGTTGGGTTTTCGCTTTGACACTTTTGTCGTCATTGGAATAATTATTTTGGATAATTTGTTTAAAATAATATCCCTAAAAAAATTGAGTTTTGTACTTCTAGTGAAGAAATTGATCTTTACATTTTTCAAAATTATTGACCTATGCATTTTTCCCAAAGGTTAAGTGCCATTTGGACTTTTTTAAAGGGTAAAGCATCTAAAATAAATGGCCCTTCAGGGATTTTACAATGGCTTGCCCTAAAAAATTGCCCTTCAACCTTTTGGAACTACCTTTTAGATCTTTTGAAAGTGCCCTTCTAACTTATTGAAAGTGTTCTTCAGATCTTCTAAAAGTACCCTTCAAAAAAATTCAATGGAAAAATGCCAAAAATAAATAACCCTTCAAGGATTTAACAAAGCCAAAATGACCCTTCGTATATTTTGTAAGGGAAAAATGATCAAAATAAATAGGGAAATATGTTTTACTCAAAAAAATAGACTTTGTCAAGTTTTCTATCATAGATAATTTTCTCGAAAAAAATAATTCTTCAAACCTTTTGTGCTAAAAAAATATTGAAGACGTATTTCCATTGGGAAAAATGTCCCAACAAAAAAATTGAAGACCCTAAGGCTTAAAATACACTAAGTACAGACCAAATTAACACTTGGATGATTAATCAATAAACTTTATCTTTTAAGGAATACTTGAAAAGATGACTTGGGATGAGGACTTAAGCATTTATACTAGATAAGGGCCCAATTGCTTCAATGAAATTTTTGGCACTAACATTGGCTCTCACCTAGGGATGCATACCCCTTGTGAGTGTGGAAAGAACCCCAAAACATAAGAGCAGGTGCCAATCCATTAGGTCATAGAATCAAGATAGTAACTTTCAACAAACATTCATGAAGACTCAACAAAACATGATAGAATTAACAAAAATAGATCAAGAGGATTTTGAAACAAGCACATAACAAAAACATGAAATGAAACTATAAAAACAAGGTCCAAGGTAGAGGGAAAACAAAGAAATATAAGGATAAAACACTATATGATATGTACATTGTCTGGAATTAGTTGAGAAAATATTTTAGATGCTTTCCATTATTTGGTAGCTCTAGAATTCTTCCTTCCCTTAATCTCTTTAAATTTTCTAGTAGTTTGGTGTTCAAGATGAAGTAAACTAATCTCTTCACTTGCCTTAAGATATTTTTTCTAGGATATGATAGGATGACAAGTTAAAAAAAATCCTTGCTACATGATCTCAAGTCTAGATAAGACCAAGCTAAAAGATTCTAGTACTCTATTAGTAGTTGTAAAAACCATGCTTCTTAGCTACAATCATGTGAGTACCAAGCAAGAGTTTATTAGGATCAACAATGTTGATTGTGAAATTAATTTACATCTCAAAATAAAATTTAAATAATTCACCCTTAGGGGAATAAATGATAACCACATCTTCATCCAGTGACATCTTCCAAATAGCATCCTCCTTGTCAAACCGAGTATCAAGAACAACTAGTTGCTCAACAATGTCCACATTCCCAATGGAGCTACCCAATGCTATTCGATGTATAGAAATTCTTTGAAATCACACTTTGGATCTTCAAATGCATCATTATTGGGTAACTCATTCATTTATTCTTTAATGTCATCACAAGCAAACTCATATGTTGGGACACACACCTTATTGACTGCACTCCAAAACTATTTTGCAATATTAGCATTCATAATTTCCATGGAGGAAAATAATTTACATGGGGAGTATTGATAATTTAACATCATAATATCATCATCACCATTAGACACAGACTCAAGATCAACTGTATCTTCATCATTTGGTTTAGTTTTATCACATGGGGGATGTGGAAAGAAGCACTTATCACACCAATCAATGTCTAAATCATAATTCACAACATTTACCTTGGTATGTAATGGTTTAGCAACTTCCTTTAAAAACTCTCTATTTTGAATTATAACATCATGTGTATGCTTATGAGGCATCCCCTACTCAGCTCTATCCAATGTTTAGGACATATATTTGATAGAGGAGGCCAAATTCTTAAAATTTTATTCAAACTTGGTCGCCTTAGACTGTGGCTTTTCTAGATCAACCAACTCTATGTCATCCTACTTGTTTAAGGGCATACCCATAGCCTTTATGTTGATCTTAATTTGTATTTCCGTATTGAATGCAAACCATAGGTTCATGAGAGCTTTGTCCCTCAATTAATATGCAACCCTCTTTTAAAATACATCACAATATTTGATCAAACACACTATCTCACTAGGCTTGACGTTTTTGGGTAGTCACATCATAGTCTTGTTGAATAAGGTGTTGAAGTCTTGCACACACTCATTAGGATAATTTTTGATATTTTTTACTTCAACTAAAAGGAACCTTAATTAAATTCTATCACCATACTAAATTCTAAAAACATTCTTCATTTCTTCCCATGAATCAATACATCCATAGGGAAGAGAATTAAACCAATCGTGAGCATCTTACTCTAGCATGTGAAAAAACAATTTAATGCACACATCCTCATGCTCAACCTCATATTCTTTAATGATATTGTGAAAATACCTCAAATGTTGATCACCACTAACTACATTGTTCCTTTGGAAATTTGAAAGGCATTTCCTTACATCATTTGGGACTTCATTAGGATAACTTTCCAAGTCATCAAAATTAATAGGTCTAAATATGGGAATTCTAAATTTAGGCTACTCATTTTCACCTTGGTCCCTATGCCTCATGGTTGATTTAATGATAGGTTCAGGAACAAATAGCAAAGGGATAGGAGGGGTTGAATGAGGTGGACTTGGTGGATCAAACATGGGAGGGGATTTAATTGGTTAAGAAGGAGCTAGATAGTAAATGAGTTTGTAAAATTCTAAATCATTAGAAGAGTTATGATCAAAATAATTATGATAATCTTTAGCAATAGGTATTTCAAAAAATAGATGCTCAAGATTACTAAGATTTTGATAACCAACACAATCTCTAGAAGCTACAATTAGTTCTCAACAGGCCTCTAAATTTATCTCCTTCTTCTTTGATGAGCACTTATGGGCAAGATAAGTTTTCTAGATGAGTCACCTTTAAAGGATGACCTCAATCATTTCAGCTTTGCAAGAAAGAGTACTCTAAAAGATGAATATATTGAAGATGGGCAATGATATTTATTTGAAACCAAATGATATTTTGGAGTCACCACTAGAACAAAAGTTCTAAAATATAACCATTTACAAACTTGAAGTGATACATATTGAAACCATATCTTACTAAAATTAGTTATGATGTATGAAAGCAAATATAATGAAACTTTTAGATTCATGTTCAAATAGTGGAAACCACCTCAAAACATGATAAATTTCTAGCTCTTTATAACAAATTTAGTAGATTTTAGTTATTAAATCTCAAATCCTGGCACATCCCTAGTGGAGTACTATGGCATTGATGGGAAAGATAACAAAGTAAGAAATAATAACCTCAACTTTCAAACCATGAAATAAGAATGAATAAACTTGTTTGAAAATACAACTAAGATTACTTGCACATAATAATAGAGAACTTCTTCAAACCTTAACCTATACAAACTACTCTCTAAAAGAGTTTCAACAACACAGGTGACAAGAATTTTCCATGGTAATTGTACCAGAAGGAGTGGTGATGTTAACACACCAAGGATAGTCAAATTAAGCACAAATAGGTAGATAACTTGATAATACAAGTTACTTAGAGCTCTCTATAAGAGTCCCCAGTAACACAAGTGACTTGGACTTCAATTTAATCCCTAATAATTATTCCAAAAAGAGTGTTGGTACCTAGTTGTACACTTCCTAAGTTTTACCTTGCACACTTGAAAGAAAATGGAAAATAAAGATGAAAAGCCCACTAGAATGTCATTGTAGCTAGGGAAGGGTTTTTCATCAAGTTTAGACGAAATGTATAAAATGACTAAGAGGCACCTACAAAGGGTATGGTTAGCACCCTACTACTTTTATCTCTACCTAAACCAAGGTGAGAGGACCTACGGGTAACTTGATTACATGGAGATATTATGCAATTCAATCTCCATGGGGATTTTTGACACAAAGAACAAATATGACCATGGCATAACCAAGTTTTAACACTTCACCTATGAAATATTGTCACATGAAATGCATATATGTTCTTAGTCATATATAAGCTACTAAAGATATATTAGGAGATGACTACATCTTCATTATATAAAATATTTAACAATAAAGATCGAATGGAAAACTACAACACTAGAATTTAAAGTAAAAACTCCTAAAACATTTAAAATATACAAGATCTTATGCATTTTTAGGGAAAATAAAACTTATAGTATGCAACAAGGTGTGTTATTTATAGGTTAGGATGAGTTAAGACAAGTTAGATTTTTAAAATAAAGAGGAAGGGCATGATGGTGTGCTAGTAGTTTTTCTAGCAGTAAGGATTCTTTCAATATACATGACATCATTTATTACAAAGATGTTAGGAAACTAAAATCCAAGCCATGGAAACTATAAGGAGAAATTCACATCCATTAGTACCAATATAATGAAAATTCCCAAATGATACTTGAAGCCCTAGAACATACACTAAACTAGAATCTCAAATACTTTCTCCTACTAAATTCAAGAATATATAAAATATTTAACAATAAAGATCGAATGGAAAACTACAACACTAGAATTTAAAGTAAAAACTCCTAAAACATTTAAAATATAAAAGATCTTATGCATTTTTAGGGAAAATAAAACTTATAGTATGCAACAAGGTGTGTTATTTATAGGTTAGGATGAGTTAAGACAAGTTAGATTTTTAAAATAAAGAGGAAGGGCATGATGGTGTGCTAGTAGTTTTTCTAGCAGTAAGGATTCTTTCAATATACATGACATCATTTATTACAAAGATGTTAGGAAAATAAAATCCAAGCCATGGAAACTATAAGGAGAAATTTACATCCATTAGTACCAATATAATGAAAATTCCCAAATGATACTTGAAACCCTAGAACATACACTAAAACTAGAATCTCAAATACTTTCTCCTACTAAATTCAAGAACTCAGGGTGCCCTTAAAAGGTATTCAAAAATACATTTCCTAATATAACTTTAGAAAGTGATTTATAACATAGGTAAATGCTCAAAATGACAAAAAATAATGAACACAAACCCAAATATCCAATCAACAAAACTAGTAAAACATATTATTTAATTTGATTAATAGGATATAATAATGAACTAAAAATATTTTCCATTGACTTAAAGTAAATTCTCACATACACCAGTGTTTCAAAATGTTGCCATGGGGACAATCATGGTAGATTTTCTCCATGTTAGGTATGGGAGACATATAGAGATGCTTTTATAGCTTTTTAATGGCTATACAACTACAACCACCTTAATAAGAGAGATAAAATGCACACAATAGTGATCCCAAAAATGTGGAAGAACATATACTAAAGAATAACCAAAAGGCCAATAATAGTGACCATAATGACCAACACAATGGTCAACCAACCTCTTGAATAGAAGACAAGCCTTCTATTTATACATTTTTTATCCATTTCAAATCTGTAAGTGCCAAAGTCTTTCTAAGATGCTCCTAGCTAGAAAATATTTGTTGACACACTTGAAATATTTATGGAACTACAAGGAAAATTATTTTTACAAATCCCTCTACAAGAAATGATGAAGACATGAAACATATCCTTTTTATTTCATGATAGGAGATACCTTCCACATGATTTGGAATGAGAATTTTCATTTGAGGGATTAAACAAACTAATTTCTCATGTGCAACTACCTAGAGATGCTCTAGACCACTTGCTTACATAGTTGGAACCTCTTAGATAGTTACCCTTCCTCTTATGCATGCCATGGAACAAATTTATATTGAAATGATTACATAGGAATATTCTAGATCATTCTTCTTATGCATGCCATGGAAAAACTTGATTTTACAATGATGGCATAGGATTATTCTAGATCTATGGCTACTTGAGAGATATTCTTTGGAGTGGTCCACCTTGGAATTGTATATTTGTAATATCTCTCCCATGGAGTAATTTGGATAAGCATGAACATGAAAAATGAAAAAGACTTAGGTTATATTCAACTTTTACTTTTTGCCTATGCATCATCAGATTTAACTTGGATGAGTAAATGCACTCTGTCAGATCATGATTTGAGGGGTAGATAATTATTAGATTTAGCCTATACTCAGCCCCAAGGACATACCACTTAATATCCTCATGATATTTTTGGGGTTCTTTTCAAACAACCCCAATTGCTTTAGCACTATCAAGTTGCATGGCATCACCTTAGGCTTCTTAACCTTTTGACCTATTCTGATCACCATTTTTCTTCCTTCCCAAGATCTTAACACTTGTCAATCTCACATAGTCTTGTATGTTGTTTGACTGCTTTGAATCCTCACTCACTATTATATCATCCTTACCCAAGCAAACATTATCCATATATATTCCTCCATTTAAACTCAAAAGGAAACTTTATGGGGCATAAAATTTATGCTTGCATGACTATCTTGGAGCATTTAAACCCAAATAGCTAGTTTTTACTTTTTAAAGTTGATGTTTGTGAACCTATTAAAAAAATCTACAAGACTTTCAAACTTATTTAATTTAGGAAAATTATTTTAGATATTTTGTCTTAGTTGATTTGGTCTATAGGCTCTTTGTCTTGGCATCAATTTCACTAGGATAGTTATTCTATAATAATTCTTAGTTTTCAACCTTTTTGTGTTAGGAATTTTATTTTGAGCAACTTCTATCTTCGGTGTTCCTATTTTCATTAGGATTTTGGTATTTAGAAGAAATTTATCTATCCTTTTATCTTCAACTTCTCTATCTTCATCACAATTATCCCACAACAATTTTTGTGGGGTTTTGTTTTTGGCACTTTTATCTTCATTAGGACAATTATTTCAGATAATTTGTCCAAAATAATTTCCTTGAAAAAATTGAGTTGTGAAACTCTACCAAAGAAATTGATCTTTACATTTATTCCAAAAAATGACCTGTGCATTTTTCCCAAAGGGTAAGTGCCCTTCAGGCTTTTTACAAAGGAAAAATTCCTAAAATAAATGGCCCTTTGGGGATTTTACAAAGACTTGCCCTACAAAATTGCCCTTTATCCTTTTGGAATGGCCCTTTAGATATTTTAAAAGTGCCCTTAGAACTTATTGAAATTTTATTTCAAACCTTCTAAAAGTTCCCTTCAAAAAAATTTCAAGGGAAAAATGCTTTAAATAAATGACCTTTCAGGGATTTTACAAAGGCAAAATGACCCTTCAAATATTTTACAATGGAAAAATGATAGAAAGAAATAGGGTAATATGTTTTACTTAGAACAAATAGACTTTTTTAGGTTTTTTATCATGGACAATTTGCCTAACAAAAATAAGTCTTTAGATTTTTTGCATGAACATAAATCCTAAAGACATATTTACATTAGGCAAAATATCTTGAAAAAAAACATGAAGACCTTAAGGCTTAAAACACACTAGGTAAAGCCCAGATTAACACTTAGCAGATTAATAAAAAAAATTGACCTTCAAAGGAACATTTGAAAACATGACTTGGACAAAGGACTTAGGCATTTTTATTTTACAAGGGCCTAATTTCTTCATTATAATTTTAGTCACTAACATGATCATCTATATATTTCTTAAGATAAGATACATGAAAACCATTATGCATTGACAATTTTAAAAAACCTTGAAGTCATCTTATAGCTCTCATCTAAAATAGTATTTTCTAGAAACCCATGTAATCTATATACCTCCTTTATAAACCTTTAGGAAAGCATTGGTGTATCATCTATTAGATTACCTAGAATTAAGTGTGCTACTTTGGTGAGTTTATCCACAAACACCAATATCATGTCATGATGATTCCTAGACATAGGAAATCCTTGGAAAAAGTCCATGTTAATGACTTTCCACTTTTATTTTGGCATGGAATGTCATTATAACAACCCAAAATTATTCACATCTTTATCCTTGATTCACCAACATTACAAGCACCTAAACACAAAATCTATTGCATCTTTATTGATTCTTTTATAGAAATACAATAGTATTAATTTTGTCAAGATCTTAGTCACACTAGGTTGTCCATAATAAGGATAATTGTGCAACTCTTTCAGCATAATACCTCTCAACTTTTACATATTAGTTAGATATATTATTCCATTATATCTCAAAAACCCATTATTTTAAAGTCGGAATCCTTTATATCTAAGATCTTATGAATTCTCAACTAATGTTTTATTTACCTAATCATAGAATTTATCTCTTGGAGAGAATTTTACCACCTAATCATATATTTTACTCCTTATATTATCTAAATCTATAATGAACCTTCTATGAATAATGGTATTCATAATTCTATTTTCTTTTCCCTTATGTAGCTAATGTCAAAATCATAGTTTGACAAAAATTCTAACCATCACCTTTGATGAGCATTGAGTTTAGGTTGAGTAAATATATACTTAAGTCCCAAATTATTAGTTTTAATCTCAAAATATAATGCCTCCATACTTATAAATCATGTACTATGGAATATAACTATAGGTTGTGTGGGGCACAATTTTGCTCATAAGGATTCAAATTACTTTACTCATAATCTACAACTAAACCATTCTACATAAGAACTCACCCTAAACCATCTCTTGAAGCATCAATTATCACTAAAAAATGACCATTTGAATCTAAAATCCATAACACTGGGGTTGAATTAAGCCTCATTTTATGAATCTAAAGTCTTCTTCACACTTATCAAAATAAATAAAACATTGCTCTTTTAGATGAAGAGAGGTGATTATATTTTCTATTTTAGAGAAATTCGGGAAAATTTTCATGTAGTACCCTACTAATCCCATAATTCTAAGAACCTCATGCACATTTTTAGGTGTTAGCCACTCCATAATGGCTCTAATATTACTTAGATTCACATAAATACCTTATATATAGATAATATGTCCCAAGCATTGTAATCTTAGTTGAAATAAGGCACACTTAGACAATTTACCATAAATATTATGCCTCCATAACCTTTACAAAACCAAATGCAAATACTCAATATTTCCTTCTTCATTTTTTTAATAGATGAGGACATCATCAAGAAAGACTAAAACAAACTGATCAAGGTAATTTTTGAACACATTGTTAATGAGATTCATAAATGTTGTAGGTGCATTCAATAGCCCAAAAATAAGCACACTAAATTCATAGTGCCCATACATGGTCTTGAAGGTTTTTTTTAGAATGTCTTCCTCCCTAATTCTCAATTATGGTAACCAAGTCTAAGATCAATATTATAAAAGACTATTGCACCATGAATTTGATCAAAATGATCATTAATGTGGGACAAAGAATATTCTTTATTAATTTTTGATTTTTTAACATACTTTAATCTATGCACATATGAAGGGTTACATCCTTGTTTAAAAAGACTACAAGTACAACCCATGGTGACCCACTTACCTCAATAAAAAAATTTAGTCAACATCTCCTGAAGTTAAGCTTTTAATATGAACAACTTAGTTATTGTCATTCTATAAGTATCCTTGTATTTATTTTATAATCCTATAATGATATCAATAGTGAAGTTGAATTCCCTTTTTGGAGGTAGACCTTGCAACTCCTCTAGAAAAACATACTAAATTTCTTTCAAAAAAGAATAGTTTTTTATAGAGGGTTCCATGGTTTCTTAATTTTCATATAATTTATCTAATAAGACTTTAAATCTCTTTTTATAAGTATTTTTAAATTTAATTTCTTAAATTTTCCTTAGTTTAAATTCTCTTTACTCCTTGAATTTGGATTTGATTTCCAAAATGTTCTAATTAATTAAGTTCATTTAGAAAATAATCAACCTTGGATTTATGCTTAGAATTCCTATTCATTCCTATGATCAAATCATATGATCCTAATGGTGTTGAATAAATATCAATAATCATATAAAATTATTGAAACTTTAACTTTGTCTCCAAAAGACACCCTCCAACCTTGACCTTGGATTCATTCTCATACTAAACTGACCAAACATTTTCCATAAAACTAGATTTCCTAGATAATTTACTTAACATTCAACTAGAAATAAAACATTAAATGGATCTTGTATCTATAAAAATATAAATAGGATGCCTAAATAAATTACATGATACTTCAATGGGAGAGGCTTAAAAATCTACTTGACAATTGTCAACTATTGTATGAATTCACTAATGTAAGGTTCCTTGCTACAATGTAGATGTTGATGAATTATTAGTTCTACCATATATACTCCATTTAGGATATTATTTAGCATAATGGCCTTATTTAACCATAAAATAAATCTATATTAGATTTATTTAGGGTTAAAGGGGTAGAGATATCCTATGGCATAAGGATGGTAGATTGTCTCTAAATAATGCCAATTAGATGTTAATATTAGATATAATATATGAGAAATTCATTAATCTAAGATAAGATAAATATAGTAAGTACAACCATGCTTGATATTGAAATGAAAAATAAGTAATGTTTTTAGTTGGTTCTAATGTTGATGTAGTTCTAGATGTAGAACATGCAAGAAGTAGACTAGAAAATGTATCCAGAGTAGTAGTCAGATTTTGGATTAAATTCCTCTAGACCTATGGGCACTAGCATCAACTTAAGATAGTTACATTGATACCATTGTCTAAACCTGATGTATGTGTCCTATATGACAAACCTACTAGAAAAGTATGTGACCACATGGATACTTTTGGGTTTATCTTCACCCTTTCTCTAGTGCACTCAAATCTAGGTCATGAACTATCACTCCTTTTGTAATTTTAAAACCCTAGTTCTTCATCTTTATAGTGACCTTGGATAAAAATGGGTTAGTGGGTACACTGTGTTGAGCTAACCCCAAATACCCCTCTATAAGTTATCACTACCTACATAGTGAATAATCTAAATAGGGCCTCAAAATAATGTAGTTTTCCCCTATGTGTTGGCTTGTGTGTGATTCATGTAATGTATGAAAAGAAAGTGAAATAATGACCTAGCTTGTAACTTATAAAATCGAGATATTAGGCTACTCCTCTAGTGTTTCATCCCTATTTATGTGATGTCCCTATGATAGATATGAAAATAGGATAAAATATGGAATATTTTTATATCAAGTTCTTGATTAAATACTTTGATAAGTTTCCTTATGTCTTTATAGGTTTTGCTAGGTGAGGAATGAATGAGTTTTGATCTTGTATTTATATCAGTCACTTTGGATAATTAAATCATATTAAATCACTTAATCTGACCATTAGGATACATTTCATTTTCAAATTAGATGACTTTAGGGCACTAGACACTTATATCTAAGTAAAACATCTACATTGATCCAGGTATTTATATAGGATGCTAGTGTTTAGGAAACATGAAAGTAGGTATAAAATCATAACTTTTAAACGTTGAATATCATCATGTTTTAATCATTATAGGCAATATATAAGGTCTAGTTAATTAACATAAGACTATTCAGACCAAGAGATAGGCAAAGAGGCACAAGATAGAGTAAATTTGAGAATTTAGAACGTGGGAAATATCCAAAATTGAGAATAATAAAAAAATTTTGAGTTTTCCAAATGTACAATACTAATGTGATATAATCCATAAATATAATTAACATTCCCCCTAAATCTATCAATGAAATTTTTGGTTTAAAGGAAAAGAATGCATACCTAAATGTGTATAAAACACCTCAATTTTTCTTGAGTACAACTTGAGTTCTTTGTTCATGACTAAAATTCAATAAAAATCATGTTATGGTAGGTAATTAATGCATATGATACGGAATTTAAAGTGTATAAAATATTTAAATTGAAAGAGCAAGGTTTAGGAGTACACCTATGTATCGATGTAACAACCTTGCCTATTGGCAAGTTGATTTGCAAGATGTATCATTATAAGGCTCTATAAATGAGATTAAGGTACATAGACACACATATACATATATGTAAATCACATATATCTAATGAGAGAGATCATGATAAATTGGAAGGCACATGCCCCAACCTTGGAGAAAAGGTGAGTTTCCACATGACAATTGAGATTATATAAACTGAGTCACTCCATCATAATTATAACTTGGTGAGCATGAGAAAACAAAGTCAACTCATACTATAATTTTTTTAAATCTATATGATACAAATAATTCCAACATGAGAACTTGGAAAGATTGAGTGATATAATCACATCAACTATACCGAAACTGAACCAACTACTATAGTAGTTTGGATCAATATAATCCATAAAATTCCATCCTTGTGGGTGATAATAGTCCTTGAGAGTGTTTTTAAATTTGAAATTGATTTATATTTTAAAATATTAGGTGCACATTACATAGCATATGTACCTTAGATATGTCTCATGTTGAAACTATGGATAAAATTGGTACCAATGTATATCATTTTATCAAAAATATGAATCTAAATTATATAATTATGTAATTTGACCAATTCATAAACTATATAAGTGTGAAAAATATGTTTCCAAAGTATGCATGCTATTATATATGGATAAATATGAAAACAAAAATAAGTGATAATGTGGAGGATATGTTTTCCAAAACATGCCCCCACTAAATCTAGGTGTGTAAAATAATAAGTGTGGAAACCATGATTCTAAAGCATGGCCCCACTGAATCTAAAAACTATTCAAAATGTGAATAAGTGTGGATAACATGCTACCAAATCATTCCCGCATTGAATCTATGTGTGTTGAATACTATATAAGTGTGGATAACTTGATTTAGAATCATGTCCCCACTAAATCTAAAAATTGTGCCAAATGTGAGTAAATGTGGAGAACATGATCTCAGAGAATGACCCCACTGATCTTGGTATTCCAAATACAAAATAAGTTTGGATAAGAGGATTCCAAACTATGCCCCCAATAAATATAAAAATGATTCCAAATTTGAATAAGATGCTTCTATGACATGCCCCTAATGATATACCCCCATTTGAGGTGAGGTAAGACTAGAAATCGATAGTTACCTCACCTCAAAAGGATAATAAAAGTGAATAATTTGTGAATGGAACCATGTATCATATAAAAGAACATGTCTAGGTAAATATAACATTGAAGCACATAGGAAAATGTAATTACATGAATGCTTATTGTGCATGATAGAGATCATGGAAACATTTAGATAGTAATAATACAAGATTAACAAGCAAACAAAAAAGTACACACATAAGATCACTCAAAGGAAATTCAACAAACAATGGTCTAAGGAGATTGGAAACAAGGATCATGTTCAAATGCCACATGATTAAAGGGACATAGATTAATCAAATTCCCACAAAATTAAGGATGACATATTCAAATGTCAAAAAAATCACACATAGGTATAGGGCCACAAAAAAGGAGCATATTCAAATGATTGAAAAAGTAAGACAATAGGAAGGAAAGTCACTCAAGGAAGTTTATAAAGGAAATCATAATAAACTAACATAAATAGATCATAGTGACTAAAGGGTCAAATGTGTTAGCAAAAAATGTTAAGTGTGTAGCATATCAATCACCATGTGTAATATAATCATGGATAAAGACATGTGTCAGGATATATATGAACTCAAATCATGATTACGTAGAGTGACCATAAATGATATAACTTGGAAGTATCATAATCATAGAGGTGAATTCCCTAAATATCCATATGACATGAGTAGGGGAAAGGGCCAACATCAAAAATATGAATAGATCATGTATCTATGCATACCTATATTAAAATAAAATATAAGCATGAAGCACATGTATATGTAGGAGTAATTTATATTCCATTCATTAACATGTAATTAACCACATAGATCCAAAGGAACTAATAGAACACGTTTTATGCTAAAAATATTTTTCTATTTTTCTTTTAATTTTTTAGTATTTTTTTAATATTAGAAGAGGAAAGATCATCCTATGATCCCATACAAAGGGTGGTCATAAATATAACCCCATTGTGAACCTAGTGTAATAAGTTGGTGACATTAATAAAGAGCATGTATAGGTGGAATATCTATCACTATAGTATATGTGATTCTTTATGTATGAATAATACTAATATATGGTCTTGGATAAATAGTATGAATAATAATATTATGGGTTTATAGAACCCATCATTGAGTAATCTATGGTTTCTTTGGAATATGAGTAATAGAAACATGTGTAGGTTTTATAGATATTTGAACATGGTGCATAGTAGATGAGGTTTCTGTTAAATCCACTATATGTCTATGATGTAATGGTATCTCAAGTATTGGATTCCTAGAAAAGGGGATTACCAATTACTTACCCTTTTACAATGGATTAAACTTATTAGGGTTGATAACTAGCTTGTTGGGTATACATTTTTTTGTTCAAGAATATGTTCATATAGAATTATGGAAACTATAATTACCTGATTGGTATGAAGTATTTAACACATATATTCACTAAAGAAGGTACTACTTGAAGTTTATGGATCTAGGTTCTTCCTAATAACTTATTTTAATCACCCAAAAGTGGTATTTGAGTGATACATGACACTACCTATCCATATCTTATACCTAAACCTATCCTATAACCTATTATCACACTTATTAGGCCTTTGTATGGGTCATAAGTGTCGCTAGTCGGCCCTATAATAATCCCAAACCCTTATTTCCTAATATTTTCCCTTCCTTCCTAGTGTTCTACCATATAAACACTAGCACCATAATAAGGACACTAATTACACATGGTGCTAGTGTCCCAAAATGGTATTAATGTCCCTTGCCCTATATTTTTCCAATTAGATATATTTTTAGAACTAAAACATCATAGGGTTGACCTTGAAATATATTATCACCTACATAAGAAATAGAATAATATTAATATATGAATTTTAGAAATGTAACCAATAAATGGAAATTTTATGTAAAATACACATTTAAACTCAGAACAAGTTTTGTACAATTAAGGTTATCAATCTTTAATTTAACCTACTTTTACATACTACCATATACAATAGTCCTAAGATCATATTACAAAAATTTCCAATCTTAAATAGATTTAAGGCACTCAAAACCACTATCATAATAGATTCACTTGTACTTAAACCAATAATTAGGTGGGTTAACTACATAAAGATTTATCCCTCCTTGGATTATTGATATGTACGAAACTCTCTTCATAAGAGGGTGTTGAGGATGTCTAGCCTACCTTACTAGAAGACACACTTTTTAACTCATGAAAATCAGATGCCCTAACTACATAGAGGATTAGGGTTTTCTTACTATATTAGTCATTATATTAAAAAATAGGGTTTTATTACTCATGCACGTAGAAATAAACCATAGAGATCTAGAAAAAGGTGCACCCATAAGCTCAAGATAATCTTATAGAAATGAACTACCACCAAATTAGGAAACTACCACCACATTTCCAATAATGGTGTTATTGTCCAAATGTGGTGCTATTGTATGATAGGGGTTCTACACCAAGATATAGTTTATAAAACTTAGACTTGCTTCCACCTTAGTTTCAAACACCCTTATCACTTGTCTTAGTTTTTTTTCTAATTAGGTTCTTACTTGCACTATTTATTTCTATTTTTAGAAAATTTAAAGCTATTAAATTTTATAAAAAATTAGTGGTTATATTTATTAAATATTATTCCCCTAATTTATTCTACTCAGCTATTTAACAAACATAATATTCACATTCACTAATTCCTAAAAGGTAAAAACATTTAGTGAACCTGTACTACAAATATTACACAAACCCTAACCCTAAATAACCCTAAATTTTATATTTATAACATCTACTTAGTTTTTAACTCATTTCCTATCGTCATGATTATCATGATGGATTCCATTTTATACTTCATGGTATAGAGTAGTATGGTTTACTTAGCATTATTATTACTAGACATCAATAGAAAATTGCACATGTATACCACTCTTCTCATGGATCATGTTAGAGCTAATATTATTTTACACATCGGTCCTCCCTCATGTGATTCCCATTATTATGAGGATCATTTATACATGCATTGATTAGAGTTACCTCTAGTTATTAATTAATGATAGAGGGATCAGAGGACTCCTTCTATTATGCCTCCACCCAGACCAATTAAATATCTTTACTCCTATCTTGCCTCTACTACTCACCCCAATAAATAGTATAGCCTAAGGTTTGAGTTGTTACTAGATGGAATAGGGTGCCTCTTTAGCCTATAAAAGAATAACATAATACCACCATCCCTCCTCATCCCCATCACACTACAATGTGACCTAGAGATCATTAGATAGTATTTGATATGGTGGATTAGTTGAGAAATGTACCAACTAAGATATCCATATTAGAATTACTTCAAAAGTCAACTATTTTCAAAGATATTCTTTTTCAAACACTCAATCATACATCTTTACTTCATGACACATAGAAAACTTACTTTGCATTTATCATGAACACTATCAAGGACATTGAGGATGTTATATCTTTTTAAAATGAGGATTTTCCATCACAATTAGTTATTACTCAATTTTTTTAATTTTTTATTCAAGCACAAATTAGTACGACTTTTATTAAATAACTTCTAATTGATTGTGGTCCAACACTTAATATATGTGATATCACATTTTTACACAATATGAGGGTTTATATAACACACATTGAAAAGACATATAAGAATATCTAAGGTTTTGATGAGATTCCTAGATAGACATTGGGGTTTATTAAATTGGATATTATGGTAGGGCCAAAAACCCTACCTACACACTTTCAGGTGATTCTTAATCATTTACACTATAGTGTATTACTTCAGAGACATTTGATACATGCTATGGAGGTTGTATCATATACTTTATGCATATACATTAAGTTATTACATGATGAATACTTATAGACTTGTCTAATATATAATCAACCATTTATATATTTTAGACTCATCAAGCCTAATAACCCAAGTACATATTCAAATGGGACACATTATTATCTCATGGAGTCTCCACCTCACAAGATTCTAATTGAGTATATGCATACATATGAGGTCATGGAGTCTAGTAAGACTATTCATACACTTCCTCTAGATTTTATTGTAGCATATTTAACTTAATAAATGATGGAGGAATAGCCCCCCACAATACATATATCCCTACACAAGGTAGATGATGAGATTCTCATAACACAATTACCATTACTTGTTAAATTAGAAGAAGTATATATCAATAACTTTGATGCATATTCTTAGTCCACTATAGAGGATGATCCAACACCTATTGTGATTTATGATTATTTATGTGGATTAAGTTTCACACTAGTGGGCCCTTGAGAGTAAAATATGACTCTAAGGCACTTATACCTCTTCCTACACCAACAACACCACTAGTTCATAATATTGTAGCTATAGGCTCTCCTAATTAGTTATAGTCAATGGCATATCCTTAGATTTATTCATTACATATGGTTAAATTTATGGATATATACCCACATATATATATTTAGGTAGGGATTTCATAATATAAACCATATTAGATTTTACAGATATTACTTGATAGAGGATTGATGGTATTAGGCACAGTTTAACATAGATCTAATAACATATTATCACCATAGGAAGATCAACCCTTTTTTCATTTTCATATAATTACATGACATGATAATAATAAATTCTAAACATTAAAACATAAATTTGAATAAATTAAAGGCTCGGGGAACTATTCAGATCATACAACCTCCACCTTCATATATATGGGCACCACAATAGAGTCGTCATCAACATAGATACCCATAGATTGATCCATTCACTATTTATATTTTTATTGTAGATATATACATCCCCCATGTGGTTATAAATGAGTTTTATGATCCTAATACTTTCATTTTTACATTTGTATAACACATGATATTAGAAAAATGAACTACAACATCCTATGCATTATCAGGATTCCATTAGACATATCACACTACTAGTTACATGTGGATCTAATGTAGACAAAAATTTATTCTTTTTCATGAGTAGGGAAACTATTTTTATAGGTTACACTTAGTAACACATGGTTATAGGAGAAGGATTCCATAGTTGATTGATTAGATATATGTTTGACATTATGTTTGAAGGGACACATGGTTTTAATTTTACATGATGGCATAAATGAAAATCATATGTTTCATATAGATAATTTTCTATCTAATGTTTTTTACCCTAAGACCGCATGAGAGGCATCTTATATAGTATATTCATGTTATTTAGATGTAAATAATCCAAACTAATGCCAAGTATAAGGATCCACTAATACATACAAAAATGGTATGATGATGACTTATTTGATTTTAAATAGATCTAGTATCTAACACTAGATAATCTCCCTTTAGATCCACCATTTGATTATCCACATCCCATGGATATGATATTGTGTCTATAGACACATTATACTTTGATTGTACACTATCTCATTTATTTATATCATTTAATTATACATACTTTCCTTATCTCTTGCTCCTTGTACACAGTTCATTTTCATGTTTTTTTTACATATATTATATCGATAAAATACAAAAACAATAAAATATATCCAGATAACACAAAACATTCAAATCTTACTCAAAAACAAAAACTTGTAGATTGTATACATTACTATGATTACATTTATTATATTTTATAGATATTACATATGCTATATATATATTATTATAGTTATTTTTATCATATATACATGCTTAACATGTCCATTTTTAGTGCCTTTAGATTGCTACAGGACTCAGGTCTACTACACCAATCTAGACTTGTTATTATATACCCATTGGAGGCATATAAACTGATACATGGTTCTTCAATTGGCATATTAGACCATTTTGGGGCAGCCTATACATAGTTTTGATTAAAAATTTATACCTTTATATACTCTATATCTTATATTTATAATTTTTATATCTTGATATTGATTAAGCTACTTTTTATCACATAGAAGTGCACCCTAATAAGAACATGTGCCTATTCTCACTTATGTTAAAATAAAGTAAAATATCCAAGATGTGGGTGACTTTATTGTTGATATAATATCTATATTAATTTTTTTTACCTTTGGTACACTCACCTACTTCTCCCTAAACATTTTAATTTTGTGTTTTCTTGATTAGGAAAGGGGTAAAAGGAGTAATGCCCAAGCTGAAAATAAATATGAAAATTGGAAATTTAGGTTGATACACCAATGTCAAGGTAAATTAATAATATAATTTACTCACTTTTTAATATAAATATATTTCACACATTCACTTCATCTTCATAAAAAGTCTCTTATATTATTATTTCATACAAGGGTCTTGAAAAACACTCACACTAGCTTGGAAGGAATGAACAATGGTTGAATTCACTTCTAGATTAGATAAAAATTAGACTCAAATAATTTATATGACCTAAAATAATTCTAATTTTATGAAAAAATGTGAAACTTTTATACATAAATGTATGAAAAATAACCATTCACTAAGTTACATCAATGAACCCAAGACACACGCTTCATGAATAGTTTCAAAATGGAGGAAAAATCAGCTCTTTATTACTTCAAAGGTGATGTAGTAATTTTTTTGGAGAATTTCATATAATCCAAAATCATAAAATGATCATATATATTAAAAAATTAATATACATATATAAATAAAGAAGAGAGAAAAGATACAAAGCAGCCCTAAACTAGATGAGTCAACATGCTAACTCATAGTTCACTTCCTTTAACTGAAACTCTAACCCAACCTTCAACTCCAAATCCAACATCCAAATTACAATGTATAATATTAATATTATAAACTTATTTTACTTATAATATGGTGTATAATTTATAGATAATATTTTTAACATTTTGGAAAATTCAAAGGTCTAATGCATGCTAATTTTGTCATCAATCTTAAAGAGGTCTTGATCTTCTTTAGTTGACTCCTTTTATTCTTGTATTGAAATAATTTTGATATTTAATGAATATTTAATTTTTAATTCAGTTACCTTTATTTCATCTTGGATTTTTACTTGACTTATCTTGACTTGTGACTTGGATTTTGACTTGACTTCTCGACTTGCATCTTGCATGAATGTTTCTTCTTCTTATTTTCTTGGCATTTTTAAATTTAGCTCAAATGGGGAATATTAGAGATAATATATTTTACATGCATGGATACTCATTATTAACCTTTATTTCATCTTTAAAACCAACACTTAACTTGTAATTTATATCCACTTATCAAAGAGCACATGTGTTTGACTAAGCAAGGTTATTGAGAAGACCATTGATTGAACTTATGAATTATTTTCTAGCTCAAGGGTGGTGTAGAAGTGGGAGAGATATCATGTTTAATTTTTTAAATCTTTATAAAATATCTCTACTAATATTTCACTTGATTATGACAATAACATCTCTCCATATTGGTTCTTTTTAGACATATCTATCTTTTTTGGTTTTAGCAAGCTTCTTTAATGCACCATGAGAACCTAGAATTGATGTATTTTAATTATTTTAATATATAATGAGTGTAAAAATTATTAAAAAATAATAACCATGGTGTCATATACCTTTAAAATATTATCTCCAAATTTCACTTATAACTTCCAAAAATGTCATTTTGTTTTCTTTACCCCTCCAGAAACCTTGATTTGGATTTGACGGTCTAAAATGAGTTATAGGAATAAATAAATAGTAATAATATTATAATTATATATGTTTCAATGGGTTATACATATAATTTTTTTAAAATTTACAAAAATCTTGATCAAACTCTAAAAAAAAAATTCATAAAAATGTGTTTGCTTGTTGCCCGCAGGGTGACCTAAAGATGTTTTTCAATAAAATGAGTCTATTTTAAATTGGTTTTAATTTAATAAAAATGGATTCATATATAAATTAATTATAAATTCTCTAAAATCAGTTTTTTCCATTGAAATGATTTGAAACACTCATTTCCAACTCCATTTTGTGAGCAAAATAGTGAAAAACCTTGATTTCCTTCATGAACAGACATATATTTTGCCATTTTATCTCTCCTTAGGTATATTAAATAAATTAAAATAATATTACACATTAAATTACATAAAAAAATACCTCCTTTTAAAATTTAAATATATTTCATTTATTAAAATTCAAAATATGCAGTTTCTAATGTTTCCTAGCTTGCACTTTCTCATTTCTAAATGCCTGTTGGTTTGAGTTTTGCCAGTTTATTGATTTTTATGAGGCATAAATAGATTATAAAAATTTTAAATATGAATATTAATATACACCATAATCATCATAACCATTTTATGTCTTAAAAAATATCACTTAAACCTCTCAAAAATTGCCTTTTCTACCTGTCTCACTTGCTTGCTTAAAACCCTGTAACCTGTACATTTGCCTTTATCTAATTTTTGAATTAAAAAATTTATTTATTAATGTGTATTAAATTATATTATTACTCATAATATCTTTAAAAATATTTATTATTCAACAAAGGACTCAAAAAATTAATCACATCTCCAAACTGAGCTATTAGAGTTTAAGAAGAGTTTTATTAGGGCACCTTTCCTTAACAATTATTCATAAATTTAAGCCCCTATAACCTAAAAAAATTTAATTTAATATTTATTTAATATGTTATCAAACATTACCATAATAAAATTAAAACCAAATATTCTTCTCCTTCATAAAATGAACATTTGAAAATTACTTTCACTAGCTTGTAACTAGCTTGCTAGAGGAATAGAAAGAACCTCTATTAGAATTTGGCCCTATGACTTGTTCCCAAGCATATTTTTGGAATATTTAAAGTTTTATTATGTTTTTTATATATTTTTTTAATCTTAAATCCATGAATTTTTTCTTCCTAAAACTTTCACAAAAACAACTTTGACCAATGGTGGTAAAATTTGTCAATATTCTTGGCAACCCTGTTAGGATGTTTGGCTACTAAATACTCAAGAATAATAAAATTAACCATTAGTATATATAGTCATGAAAATATAATAAAATTTTAAACTTACATTTATATAAATAAACAAAAAAACCTATTCATAATCACTTATTGAATTGAAAACTAGAACAACTACCAAATGAAAAAATGTGCAAGATATCACTTAAAGGAAATTGAAAACTAAGACTACTACCAACTAGAAAATGTGCATAATAGAATTTATAGGAAATTGAAAATATAAAATTAATATTTAAAAATAATAAATTTCACCTATATAAAATCAAAAACCTCTCAATTCTTCTCCATATGGTTGAAAAAGATGAGGAACAAATTGTTGTTTAAGTACCATTATGGTTAGAACAACTCTTTTCCTGATTATCGACCATTTTGGCTTGTCTTCAAGCGAATAAATTAAATAAAAAATATATAAAATATAAATAAAAATCATCATGTGTTTAAATAATAACCTCTTTTTTATTTTTCACACTAATAAATCTTTCTAATATAAACCCAATCTGATTTATAGGAATAACTACAATTTCAAATTTTAGTGGCTCATAAGAACAATGCTCTTGTATTTTTTTGACATCTTTAGATATGCCATATTTACTTTCAAATAATAAAAACTATTAAATATATTAAATAATATCCAAATACTATTTTATAGCTTCATCAAGGTCTACTATATATTTACTTTGACCAACATCTTCTTGAATATACTTTTCAACCTTCACAACCACTTTATCAATGTCTTCACAAAAATATGAAGGCTTGTAAAGATTATCAATTTATTAAATCATCTCAAGGTATATATTAGTCAAAAAAAAATTTATCCTCGTATCTTCTTATTGAAACCCTGTACAGATTCAAAAAGATAGACATTACAAAATGACAAAAGAGGAAAATGCACCAAAAAATGGTAACTAAACCAAGTTTTACTTGGACCTCATCTCAAGGTATATATTAGTAAAAAATATTATTTATCCTCACTTGTATCTTCTTATTTTTTATTTATTTCATAGATAGGGATATTACCTTGTGAAACCGTTAATGCAATCTCACTAGTTGATAGCATGTCATCTTAAACATCTTCATGATAGGATTATTGAGTCTCAATTTCAAATACAATCTGATTTTGATTGTCAAGTTATATAAAATTATCTTATTATATTACAAATTTAAAATCACTTAACCAACACAACTCTTTATCATCCTCTCTTGACAAATTTTCCTCTTCAACTAGATTTTCTTCTTTTGCCTCCCATACAATAGGTCCTCCTTCATAAAGGGAGATGGTGGGAAGGAAAGAGGTTCCATTTTGTGGCATAATAATATAGGTTATAATGGGATTATATTTAATTTTTTTTGTGTTTAAGAGTCATTAATAAGATTTTTAGATTTGGAAGTAATAGTTTCATTCAATATTTATTTGAAATAAGGGAAATAAAATTGTGTTGGGGATATTTTATCTCCTCTCTCTCTTGTTTCCTTTTCTATATGGTGTTCATTTTTTAGATATTATGAAAATATCATGATTTTTTATTACATAAAATCTTCCAAAATTTGTATTAAATCACTTTTTTATTAATAAAGAGCTAAATTATCCTCTATTTTTAGGTTGTTCATGAAGTGTGTCTTATGCTCACTGATGTAACTTAGTGAATAATTGATTTTCTAATGTTTATGTATAAAATTTTCACCTTTATGAAAACAATATAAATTTTTAAGTCATATAAAGTTTTTAATTTGGATTTAAACCTAATGTATAAGTGAATTAAATTATTGTTCATTCCTTCCAAGATAGTGTGAGTGTTTGTCAAGACCTTTATATGAAGTAATGATGAAAAAGTCATTGTATGAAGATGAAGTGAATGTGTTCAAGTTATTTATCTTCTAAAGTGTGTCAATTATACTAATTATTGACCTTAATATTGGTTCATCACCCCAAATTTTAATTTTTTATATCTATTTTTATCTTTTGCATTGTTCCTACCCTTTTCCTTGTTAATAAATCATAGAATTAAAGAGTTTGAAGAGAAGTGGATGAGAGTACCAAAAGGAACTATTGACCAATTTTGACCCTAAGGTTAAAAGGTCAATCCTTATATCTTTAAACTTTATTTTTCATGTTGTAATATCTTCTTTCTAATCCTTTTCATGTCTTAATAGTCTTTACAATGTTTTCTTAAGGTTTTATTAGCATTTTTTAAGGTAATTTTGGAGAAATTAATATAATGTTTTATATTGGTCTTGTAGTGGTCTAGTCATGTCATGGTACAATGAGACTCGGTCAAGTGGTGTCAGAGGTCCTTAGGTGTGCCTATAATTCATTTCATTCTTTAATCACCTTATACAAACATTTCACATGTATTTGAAAAGTTTAATGTTCATTTATGAACTTTAAGGCAAGAGAAATTGAAGAAAAAGGTGATTTTTTGTTAATTCCAACATATGACAAATCCTCCAAAGTGAATAATTCATACAAGACACTAGTAAAGGTTATTGGAGGAGATATATAAATCTCATGTAGGTTAGGATTGTTTTATTCAACACACCCTACCTTGTATTTTCTTTGAAAAGTGGGGACCCCTTTTCTTTTTAGAGGACTTATTTATTATTTAGGTTGTATCTATGTGTTTGGGTTGGTTTTATTATCTATAGAAACTTGATGTTTTAGATATTAAATAAATTTTAGTGAAATTATTTTCCATTTGAAATGAATTATTGAAACTAATCTATTAATTTAAATTTTAGAAGAATTTATATGTACTATAGGTATTTGGGTTTGTTTATTTGGGTTCTTCTATTTAGAGTTGCTTATTTAGATTATTTTATTTGACATTTAAGATACTTTTGGTCTTTAATAATTTGGTCTTTAGGAACATTTTAGTCATAAACTATTCAAACAAGAACATTATTTTGATTTTTGTTTCAGTTGAAATTTTTTCTTTTGATCATTTTCTTTGACACTTCTTATGCAAAAATGTTACTTTAAAAACATTGGTCTTTGAAAGGTTTTGGTCTTTAGAAAATTTCTCTTCAAAAAATTTCATTCAGAAGGTTTTTATTTGGGAACTTTTTTTATGGTAACTTCCTCCTAAAATATAAGCTCCTGAAAGAACACTTATTTTCTAGGAACTATTCATTTGATGAATTTTGTTTAAAGCCTTTCATTTAGGAACTTTCCCTTTGGTGAATTTTAGCCAAATATTCTAAAATAAATCTCTAAAAATCATCTTTATGTTTGGGGTATTTCACTCAAAATCCTAGGCTCACCATATCATATCATTAGGCCCAAAGGTAACCGTTAATTACAAACTAAACCATATAGTTACAAGTTTTATAATAAAAAGTAACATTATGGCACCTCAAATTAATAAGCATCCTACATGGCATGTCCACTAGGCCTAGTTGGTCAAGTTTGAATTGAATTAAGGTGATGAGCTTATTGACATTGATTATTAATGGTGTATGAACTATGATGAATTCATAAATATATATTATCGAGAACCTAATCAATTTCATGTTATTTTATTTTCAAAATCTCAAGTGCAAATAGGATTCTGTAATTTTAAAAGCCCTAGATACATCTAAAATGACCTAAAATTTATGCAACAAAGTTTTAGACCACCATTTTCAAGAGATTGCATCACACTAGCATCAACCAATAATAATTGCATCTTCATCCAAGGTATGTAAGGGACCTCTACCAACATCTATGTTTTTCATTAAGGACTTTATAGAATAACTAGATAGGGTTTTTGTTGCAACTATGTTTGATTATCTCCATGCCAATTACTCATCTCTATAAGAGGTTATAAACAACATTGATCCATTCACATTTAGTGAGGATATCTTGATAGTGGAGAAATAAGTTATCGATGATTTATTTCCATTGAAACACCAAACACTCCACTAGACATCCACTAAACCATAAGTCATGTCATGCATCAACTTATTGATAGACTTATTCTTTGAAGTCATAATTGTAGATGGTGGATATCTACACTCTATCACCAACAATATAATCATTGCATACATCTTGAATGATGCATTCATGAGGTATTTATGTTTTCACATTTTGATGTTACATTTGACTTGCATAGTGTAGTTACTTGCAATGAAAATAATAGTGTGGAATAAGTAGTAAGGAAGTGGCTTCTCCTAGGTGATAATTTCACTGTCAAGGAAAATAAAAAGAATCATATCCCCATCACCCACTTTAAGATGTGAATTCATATTGACATGGTATTTTTTAATCAACTCTTTGGAAACCCAAGTATTCATTTTTTAAATCTAGAATCGGTACCCTTACTTGACCTTCTCATTACTTTAGAGCACACCTATGCATTGGGGGAGATCATCAATAGCTGCCTAAATCAATAGATTATACACAAGGATAAGAGGCCTTCTTGTGGAATCAATATGCACCCTTACAAAGGGTTCTCTAGGATCTCTTTAATTGAACCATAATATGGAAATAACCCCAGGCTATGGGTTGCCTATGGTAGGGTTAGACCTCTGAAGAAGGCTAAATTCCTCTGGATGGATCAACTATACTAATGTTTGTAGTGAGAAAAAGGTTAGAAACTTTGATAAAAATGATGCACCAAGTTAACCAAGTGATGTACCAAATAAAAATTAGAAACTATGATAAACTTTAACCCACATAAGATTTGCAAAACACAATGCTAGATCACACAACCTCTTAATCTAGCTCACTGCATAAGTGTTTCATAGACTAGGTTTAGGAAGTAATGAATGCAAACAAAGAGGATCTCTAAGAATCACTAAGAGATTACATAAATGGCATAAAATAACACTAATCTAGATATGTAAATAGATTTAAAACACCTTAAAAGAGGTTTAAAAGGAGGACAATGGATATGGAAGAATATCCTTCACAAGTGCATCATGCACAACTCACTAAACATTGATCCAAGTTAAGAGATAGGTAAATAAAATCTTTTTGATTCAATATGTAGTTCTTAAATATTTTTGGTAGGGTTTAACATTATAAAAATAATCATATATTTCAATTTATTAAAGAGTCCCTTGATACTCCTAAAAAATAAGCATCCTTAGAAATGGGAAAGAATGGGTGATATATAGAAAATGGGAAGAGAGAAGAGAGGTGGCAAATTAACCAAGAAAAATCAATAAGCTACCATTTTTAATGAATGTTCCACCAACTTTTAATCTAACTAAGACTAATCCTTCACTCATAAATTATGCTATATTTACTCTAATTAGTCTTCAAGTCTTTCTTATTAGCTGAGAGATCCACTAGAAGACAAGGGTCTATTTTGTAGATGATGAGTCCTGATCCTTTCAAAGAAGAAAGATGTTTAAGATATGAACAACATGAATGCTCCACTATACCCTCCAATCCTCAAATATTTTATTTGAACCTCTATGCCACCTTACACTTGGCTTGCTTATGAGGATAAAATCCTCATATCTTTGGACCTAAGAGAGCCATGATCATGTTTACTTTTATTAGTTGTAAGTACCTAATTACCAAGGATATAGACATGTTGATAGATGAAACACTTATACATAACTATATATCTACCCTTAATCCATTTGATCATATGTATTTACTATAGATTAAAAACCAATCTAATTTATTGGTTTTCATATTGGTATAATATTGATGAGAACCTAATGGATATATAGTCTTGTCTCAATAACTTATAGTCCTTTGATTTCTATATTAGGCCCTAACACACATATTTTTGCCATTAAGCATCATTAAAGACAAGGACTTATTATAGGCATAGACATTGTTTAAATATTAATGATCTCAATCATGAAATAATTTTGTAACCCCAAAAGATGAGCTTTGTAAGTTTTAAATCTTTTAAATAGAGGTTGATATTGTACTTTAATGATATTAGAACCTTTATCAGCACTAGAGCTTCACCATTAACAACCTTTGCTATATAACTATGTCTACTCAATAACATTTGACCGAGATCCAATGGTGGCATATTCCATTTTAAATATTATTCTTGGTTTGATCTTATGTCATATTTACTCTCCATTTGAAGTCCCTATCTTAAGAATTTTAGTATTGACCATTGATCTTATTCTAGACCTTCTCAAAATGTGCTCAATGTCAGCTCTATATTCATCATGTATGTTCCTATTATTAGCCATTTCAATTCTCGAACTTATGCACATAGTTGATCTTCCTTTATATAAATTAATGTGATCTATATATTTGATAGTTTTTTTGGTTGTGACACTTGGTAGGAACTCATTCATCCTTAAGATCCTTTGAATATTTGACCCTGTCTCACCATCAATATGTTTAGTAAAATTAAATTTTCTTTGTTGATCTATTTGGACCCACTATATTTGTCAATAAATGTGTACCATTGATCCATATAATAGGTACCTAAGATTTTGACACTTAACTTCTCATTTATACAGAAGCGCATCAATCTTTTATGCACGATCAAATATGTACCATTGGATTTATTTGGTCCCACTAGCCTTATTAGTCAATGCTCACTATATATTTTTTATTTAATCTCCTAATATCTTAACACTTGTTGGATATACATTCAAATTGAGAACATTTCAATCCAAATGGCTATTTTATAAGGGTTAAACTTGATGTATGTGTGCATGTCTTACTCTACAAGTCTAAATTTGAAGCTTTATCTCTTAAGATAAAAAAGATATCAAGATATGAAATTTGTAGAGCACTATCTTGGCATGGATAACTTCATTTCCATGAAATATTTTTTACCTAAAAGGCCACCTAAGCATACTTATAAAATGTATAATTGATATGACTAGTCCATTTATGCATGATGTGTGATGATGCTCTGGCTCTTTTATGTTTGTACAAGAACTTCTAAGACTCAAAATGAGATTCTAAGACTTGTGAAACCTAATTTATGCTCCATAGATGCCATGAAACACCATGATAATCTATTAAATCCTTTCTTTCAAAATATTATACCTATTTCTAAGTCATTACTTCTCAAAGATCAGCACATTGCATATTAAGCTTGGTTAAAATGTTTTAAAAGCTTTATACACAATATGAGATCTTTGGACCACTCATTCCATCTATAACTCTTTTAAACTTGTCCATTTATAAAAAATCTTTGTATGTAAGAAAAAATTGGCCAACATCTTTGGTGAATCATAGGGAAGCATGCCCACTATGCTTTAGAACCCAACCTAGTTGCCTTGTCTAATTATTAGGCATGGAGTCACAAGTATTTACTCTTTAGATAACATGAAATCATGAAATTATACCTCTTTGGATAGATTCCTCTTGAAGAAAATAAAATAATAAAAAATAAAAAAAACAAAGTACCCAAGGAACTTTGAAAAATGAAACACACAATAGGAATATAAACTAATCTAAAAAAGCAAGGGAAACTAACCTACAAAAAAAATGTGCACACAAGAACTTAGAGAAAATCATGAAATATAATCTAATATATACAAGTTTGAAACTTAAAATCACTTTCCACTTGGGTCAAATAGGAAACTTGTAGCATCATTCACTTGTGATAAAGTAGGATGGAGAATACCTTGCATTAGAGAGTTCTTAATAGGTGGGTTAAGATGCTTGATTGTTAACTCTTTTGGCATGCTCTCAATAGGATAAAATGGGACACACATGTATTCGATGTAGACATATTGGTCTATTTATTCAATGATTTCTATAAAATGGGATATAGGAGTACCTATAATCTCCTCATTCGATGGATCCATTAAATATGAAGGTTGGTTATATAGGCTTATGTAGAAAAGCTCTAAGTCATCCCAAAAGGTAGTTTTATCTTGATCATATGAGATAATACCAACTTCAACACCATCCTTGCTTTGATTTATTTTAAATGATCCATATGGTGGCTTATTAACCCATCCAAGGTTCAAAATTTCATGTTCTTGTTAGGATCCCTACTCCTTAAGAGTACACTTGATTAACTTTGTATAAACAACTAAACATGAAATTTAACCATAAGTAAAATGTAACTAGAATTTAGAAATAGCACAGAATATGAGAGACAATACAACCTTGTATTAATACTCTTCCAGAAGGAAATACAATGAAGAAATCAAACTCTTCCCACACCTCTTGGGCATACTAGTAATTCTCCCTCAAGAGTTCTCTCTCTCAATTACAAACAAAATCAACTCAAACATAGAGTTGTTTCAACTAGTCAGTAACAATACTACCAGTACACCAACCAGTAAGTGACAATCAACTCAACCATTGTTGCCTGCTTCTAGTACCACTGAGTACACCATGTACTCCAAGTAGATCTCCCTGATCTTGCTCCTTGTTGTGTTGGAGATCTCCTTTGACCTTGCTACCCCACATATCTCCTTTAACCTTACACACACACACACACCTGTAGATTAATTGATCTTACTTACCATGTAGATCTCCTACCTGATCTTGCACAACCTAAAGATCAACCTGGTCTTGCACACTTACAAACCTAGATCTTACACTCAGGAAGAACCCTTGTCCTTACCTCTCCAAGTCTTTATGATTCTCCAAATTACAGTACATCCCCATGGGTCTCTTAAATAGATCCCATACAAACAATAATTAGACTTTCCAATTACAATAATTAGAAATGTAGACTAAAGACTAAAATTAGTCTTTACATGAAAACAAATGGTTCATTAAACTAACTGCTCATGTAACTAACAGTTATAAAACTATACAGGTGACTGCCATCAGTTCCTGTCTATTTGGAGATGACCGATGTTGGCAGCTTCCGGTCTACTACTGATCAACGTTAGTTGTCCTGACTGATACTAGTTAATGTGACACTCAACAACCTCCTCCATGTTTACATTAGTGAAGATTTTAGCTCCACAACCTAACAATCTTCCACTTGGAGATAAATAGCTACACTTGTACTTATACCTATACTTTTGCATCATCTAAGTTTGTTTCCTGGCTTCTATCCCTCTTCAAGTTCAATATTGAAGACCAACCACCACAAATCCTATGGTGCTTCTCCTGTCATCCAAGTAACCTACCATATCCAAATCTACATACCCATGTAGAGAAGTGCTTGACCTTGCATAGCATGTATACCTACTTCTAGTCCCTCTCAGATACCTGAGAATCCACTAAACTACTTTCCAGTGCTCCTTTCCTAGATTGGCCATAAACTTGTTGACAACTCCCACTGCTTGGGTAATATCAGGTCTAGTACACATGTACTCAACCTCATCATGTGATTTGGGACACTATTCTATGAACTGTCCATCCATAGGTGTGCTAACCGGTTCTACATCCTGCATATTAAACCTCTCCACTACCTTATTCACATAATCATCTTGAGACAACATCAACCTGTGATCTTCCCTATCTATAGAAGTACTCATGCCAAAGATTTTTGCTCCTCCTAAATCCTTCTTGGCACACCTCCCAACTAATTTTACATTTAGCTCAGCAAATCCTTGCATGTATGAACCTATAACAAGCATATCATCCACATACAATAACAGGATAATGTCACGACCATTATCCAACTTGGTAAAATAAACATAGTGATTACATTGACATTGACTAAAGACATGCCTTGTCATACCCCTATCAAACCTGCACCACTATCCTAGAGCATGCTCAAGACCATATACCTTGGCCTTCTGTCTCACATGTCCATTCTCTCCTTTGTTCAACCTAAGAATCCATTCATCTTTTAGTGCTTTCATTCTGGTTGGCAACTCTACCAAATCTCCCATTTGGTTCTTTCCCAAGGAATCAACTTCTTAATTCATGCCATATTCCCACTATTTCCTGAGTTATACCTACATTGCCTCTTCAAAACTTCATGGTTCTTGACCATCAGTGAGAAACAAGTTGAAGTAGTATAAAGAAGGTGAATAACAAATTTGAGGCTTACTTACCCTTTCATTCCTCCATATGGGCATTTGAGACTCCTTGACAGCTTGTTCACCCAAAATCCATTCTCTAGTCAACCCTGGTCTGCACCCGACTAATGTCGATTCCACCTGATCACCGACGCTAGTTCCTTGACCAACATTGGTGTCTACCTAGTCACCGACATCGATTCCATGACCAATGTCAGTCTCCACCTACTCGATACCACTAACTCTAGTTTGCACATGACCGATGTCAGTACCTACCTATTTGATGTCAATTCTAACCTGATCGATGTCAATAATTTTGTTTTCCTGTGAGTGACGACTTTTACCCATGAGCTCACTTTGGATCATAACCTTGTCCAAACTACCCTTCTCAAAATTATTCAGCCCCTTGAGATGATCTCTGTCCATCATCTCCTCCATGAAAACCAAGGCTTTCTAGTTCTTAAGTTTGTCAAAGACATCAGACTTCCTCTTAAGAACATGCATCCCCTGCTTATTCATGTGACCGTGTATAGAGCCACATCTTTGCATCTACATCTAAAGTAGATAAACTATAAGGAGAATCAGTAATACAAGTAGATAGATAAAGAGTACCTACTTTGTTACCACATGCTAATTCAAGTTCACCCTTGGAAACTTTCCAAGATTCCTTTGTGAGAGTAACTGTGCAACCCTCATCACCCAACTTTCCTGTAGAAATTAGACTCCTCTTCAAGAATGGGACATGCATGACATCCTTCAACACCCAGGTGTTGCCCATCTGTAATTTCAATCGCACTTCACCTTTGCCAACAATTTGACAAGGCTCACCAACTCCTAAATAAATCTTTCCAAAGTCTCCATGGACATAATCATGGAAAAATACTCTATTTGGGGTTGCATGGAAAGAGGCAAAAGAATCTAAAACCCAAGATTCTACCTTATCCAAGGAACATACAAGAGCATCTTATGCAACAATACCTGCAACATCTACTTCTTCATTTCCTTCAGGCTGATCTTCTACCAACCAACAACCTTTCTTTACTTTCTCTTTCTTTCCATAATACCATAATTGATCATTCTTGCCATTGAATTCCTCCATTCTTAGTGTACTTTCTTCTACCATTGCTTTACTCCCACTCAATTAGAAACCCCTAAGAGTGACCTATAATCAACAAACACTTAACACACTTTGACCACCTGTTAGTGTACCTAACCAAGCTCTGATGAACTTATAACCCTTCTCTAATACCAATTGTCAGTGGTATCACTTGGTGAACTTGGCTCTGATAAACCTTCAACTAGGCTCTGATACCAATTGTCAGGATCCCTACTCCTTAAGAATACACTTGATTACCTTTGTATAAGCAACTAAACATGGAATTTAACTAGAAGTAAAATGTAACTAGAATTTAGAAATAGTATAGAATATGAGAGACAATACAACCTTGTATTAATACTCTTCCAAAAGGAAATACAATGAAGAAATCACACTCTTCCCACACCTCTTGGGCATACCAGTAATTCTCCCTCAAGAGTTATCTCTCTCAATTAAAAACAAAATTAACTCAAACATATATTTTTTGTTTCAACCAGTCAGTAACAATACTGCCAGTACACCAAACAATACGTGACAATCAACTCAACCATTGTTGCCTACTTCTAGTACCATCGAGTACACCACATACTCCAAGTAGATCTCCCTGATCTTGCTCTTTTTTGTGTTTCAGATCTCCTTTGACCTTCCTACCCCATAGATATCCTTTGACCTTACACACACACACACCTATAGATCAACTAATCTTACTTACCATGCAAATCTCCTACCTGATCTTACACAACCTATAGATCAACTTGGTCTTGCACACTTGCAGACCTAGATCTTACACTCAGGAAGAACCCTTGTCCTTGCCTCTCCAAGTCCTTATGATTCTCCAAATTACAATACAACCCCATGGCTCTCTTAAACAGATACCATACAAACAATAATTAGACTTTCCAATTACAGTAATTAGAAACACAGACTCAAGACTAAAATTAGTCTTTACATGCAAACAAATGATTCGTTAAACTAACTGCTCATGTAAACTAATAGTTTTGGAACCACACAGATGATCGATGTCAGTTATTGTCTATTTGGAGATGACCGACATTGGCCAATCCATGACTGATGTTAGCAGCTTTTGGTCTATTACTGACCAACATCAGTTGTCTTGACTGACACTAGTTAATGTGACACTCAGCAACCTCCTCCATGTTTGCATCAGTGATGATTTTAGCTCCATAACCTAACAATTCTTGTAGCTCTACATCTTATCATTCTAATTCATTATTGAAGGCATCAATACTGCCTTCAATAGATAATTCATCTTGAGACTAATTAAATTCTTCAACCTAATTTTCTAGTTCATTTTCATGTTTTAGAGGAGGCATATAATGGTTTATAACCTCTACCTAGTCTATGAGGTCATGGTGTAGACATTGAAAATCAACACACCATGATTTTAAAAGTCATAATTCCCCTAGACCACTATAAGAGCACCTTGGGACTAATTTGACCCTCTAACCCATAACTTAGCTTAACCCATAGTTATTTTATTCAAAATATCTTACATTAACTTTTACCCAATTTTACCCTTCATCCTTGACCATCGATGGTCACCTTGACCATCAATGGTCAGGGTCTACCTCCTTAACCTCTAACATGCAAGGCCATCTGCCTTGATTTTTAAAAAATAGCTTGTCTTAATCTAGTTATGAACCATTGCATGAGCAAATTAAAATTATGAAGCTTAGTTCATGTCCTATTTCAAATCTCTTTCCTTTCCTATAAGAAGAGAGGATAAATATGGTGACATCCATCTACAATTGTTATCAAGAGCTTGTGCATCCAAAATTCTCTTTTTGTAGGTCAATCATCATTAATAATCCAATAAACTAGCTATTATGTTAGAGAGCCAACTTTCCACCATAGCTCAACCAAAGTGATAGGTATCATTACTCTATCAATATCATGTAAGACTCCACCAATGATTCAATCACCTCAATCATCCATTTGATTAACCTTTTACAAGATAAGTATTTATTTTATGGTATTTAGTTATTTTATTTGATTGTCATACTCATCCTAACACTAACCCATCTCTCAAGAATCCACTTTTTGATCCCATAAATAAACCATTTTCCAACCTAGATCTATACATATTAATCATCGATGGTTGTCTTAACCATCGATGGTCACCCTGATCATCGACGGTCTATCCAACTATCAATGGTCACCCTGATCATCAATGGCCACCTTAACTATCGATGTTTAACCCAACCATTAATAGTCACTATGGTAGAAAATTCAAACAATCTATTTACATATACCTACCCTCCAAAAAACATGATTTTCTATATTCCTACCTATTCATAGACCTTTACCTAATTTTTTGAATTATACCCCAATCATCTAACACTAGTCTTAATTATCTTATCACTATCTTAATCATTTCTAGTCTATTTTTTAGCAAGTATCTCTTGTGTTTAATTTTAGTAACATTTTATTATTGATGAAAGTACTTTATATTATGTTTATAAACTTAACTATTTAAAATATGTTGATTGACAGCCCTTGAGGAAGCTCTTGCTTCTAGGATATAGTTATCGCTAGGCAATCCACTAAACTATCTATCTAACAAAAAACATTCTTTAGTATTTTCTTATTTATATGTCATCCTATTAATATAAAGAGGATATCTTCAAAATCATCTAATCTAATACATGCACAATCAAATAGGTTTTTTAACCATACCCATACTTAGTTTCTTCTTTTCCTCTTTCCAAAATAATAAGCAAAAATTCAATGAAACATTCTAGGATACCTGGTGGGATCCTTATGTCTTTACTTGGGTTATTTTTTTCTTACATATTCTCTCTATTATATTATCATTAGCAAAATCAAATATTTATTTTGACCTTAAAATTAAGTGCATACATCAACTACTTAAGAGTTTAGTTCACATAGCTTAACTTAAAAGCAAAGTAATCCATCATAGTTTCACTCTTTGTTGCACACACTCAACCAAACCAATCTCATAAATTAAACATAAAAAACAATACATGGACTGACTAAGATTTCATTACCTAGTAGTAACCTTATAATTTCTTGGCAATCCCACTTGGAGGTCATTACTAATGGGAGAACCAACTCAACTCTCTAGTTGAGTATAAACTCTGGGTATCAATATTTATTAACTAAGCACTTGACTTATTATTGTAATGTGTGAAGTGAGGGGGTAAGAAAAAATACCAAGACATGTATGGATTCCAATACAAATTATTTATGAGAATCTAAACACAACCTAAAACCAACCCTAGACTTCCTTTCTAGTACCTGCTCTACAAACCAATTTTAGTAACACAACTTCTTAAGGCATAAGCCATAAGATAGATAAATAAAAACTTTAGGTCTTGACATGTCTTTTAGAGTGTGATTTGATTTATTTGATATTTTCCTATCTTCTCTTTATTTGATTGGTGAGTCTATTTTTTATTTCTCTCTACTCTATCTCATATGATTCTCACTTGCTAGTAATGAAATAACCTTGTAGACCAAAACCCATCACCAAGGTAACCTACCTCTTCTACCTCTTCATACATGGACTATATTTTTGAACTAGTAGATTCCCCTCATCCCTATAGAATCCATATCTTCCCTTGAGAGGTTCCTTTAGGAGACATGGAATTTGTTTCTTTCCTAGACAATAATCCTATAGCCTTGTAACATTATCTTATAACCATGTCTTATTTTATCCTATCTTCAACCCCACCCATAGATCCACCCTATGTCATGCCTCCCCACCTCATGGGAAACACCTCTATTACCATAGTTAAAACCCAACTGATAGCTATTCAAGCCTCCTCATCCACCAATAATCCCTTTGATACTACCATGGAAAACTAACCAACCCAAACTATGAGTGCCCTTATACCTTCCACTCCTACCAATAACTCTACCTTAGGAGAAAGCTAACCTCTAACCACCTATACTCCCTCCAAAATAGGATTTCCTACCTCTATCATTACCAAACTTCCTTTAATTACCCCTAATCCATCAACCATTACTCTACTTCAAAGCTTGGTGGTGTTCATACCTTCTACCTTACCACTAATCAGCATAAGGGGCACCACACTTCCATCGGTCACCAACCAAACTACCGTTCCTATCCAACAAGTGCCCATTACACCAAAATTTGGATACATACCTAACCTACAAGGGCATGTACCCATACCCACTACCCAACCACCTATATATACCTACCCTTATGTATCCTCCACCCAACCATTGGCATCCATGTACCAATATATGGTATCCTCCGAACCTTCTACCCACTATTAGTATGTCACCTAACCACTGCAACAATATGCATCTTATAGCCTTTATGAGGCATGACCCCAATCAAAACTAATGAAGATGATTATAGATAAGCTAACCACCTTATATTCATCTATTTTAGGTGCTCATAGCATCTTGTCATATGACCATATTTGTAATAATCCCATCCATCCATATGTACCTATTAAGCCATATCCTCCCAAATAGGAACTTCCCAAGTTCTCTAAATTCCGAAGTAAGGAGGATCCTCAATATCACCTTAGGGAATTTATGCATGCTTGTTATCTGATTACCTATGATGATGCCTTATTTATCTATACCTTCCCTATGTCCCTATCTAATCTGGCATTGGATTGGTATAGTGCCATACCCAAACACTTCCTTTTCTCCTTCACCCAAATGTCTCAAACCTTCATAGATCATTTTTTGATGATCTCCAATAAAGTTTCTATCACTCATTTCTACTCTATCTAATAGTTTTAGGATGAATCCATTGCCTATTTTTTATCCATTATAAGAGCCTAATTAACTAACTCTCATTTTCCTTACCTCAACTTAAACGCATAGATCTCTTTTTTTGGGTATGTGCCAAGCATATCTCCTCTCCACTACATGTCTAAGGATTTTTCATCTTTTATGAAGCTTTTACCATGGAATGTAATTTAGAGAATAGAGTCATTAATAAAGGAAAGCTAAAACTAAATAAGAAAAAATCTACCTACAAAACCAATGAGGCCTCTTCTTCCAAATTGAACAACTAGTCCAATATCAATACCATGGGCAAGGGAACCATAAATGTAGTGGTCCTTAAATCCACTCCACCATCATTCAACCAACCAAATTCCTCTATTTCCTCAAAGAAAAACATGAAAAACCAAAACTATAGTAGTTAGAAGTAATTCAATCCATTTAGAGAATCTTATGCTTCAATTTTGGAGAGGTTATTGAAAGATAATACCATTAAACTTCCTCCTATCAAACCAACCCATCAATTTGAATCTTATCATCCTACACCTAATTGGTACAATGAGAATGATCTATGTGCCTTCCACCATGTAAACGGGCATGGTGTTAGTAGGCTCAATACCTTCAAGAGCCTTATCCAATCCTTCATTAAAAAGGGGGAGATTACATTGGAAAACCCTAATGCACCATCAAACCAATGCCTTGACATCTTTAAGAAAACTTTTCCTAACCATCTACATACTAAGAATGAGATAAACATGGTTGAATATTCTCATGATGCTCATACTATTAACATGGTTCTTAACACACTCACTACTAAATAACCTATTGACCATCCTATATATCCCTCACCCTCTCCACTTATTTAGGTAGTGGAGTTACCTTATCCTATTTTAGAAACCAAAACTAAGGAAACCCCCATTTCTCCTCCTCCAGTTATCAAGGTAATAGAGAAATCAACCCCTCCCTTGGCTGATATACCAGACTAAGCACCCATTTTACTTTTCTTATCAATCATTGACCAACCTACTCCACCATTGAAAATCATTCTTGAGGAGTAAATACCCATGTCTACTCCTCTGATAGAGAAGCCACCTATCTCAACCTTATATCCCTTGATTGATGAAGATGATAAGATGATAGGAGAAGATTCTTCTACCATTAACATTATTCAATGTCAATATGATGATTATATTCTCACCTACCTTAGTACCCTAGATTCTTCCATCCACAAATATCTTCCCCCTGATACCTTGACCATGTTGAATTAATCCATCATGGATATAAACCTGGGCACCTAGAATAATCCCCACATTGTCAAAATATTCCAATCACTAAACTCTTAGGAACTCTAGGACTTCGCCTCTTTCCTCTAAGATCACAAAATAGCATTTTCTTAGTATTATAGTGATATTCCTATAATTACCCCAACATTACTACCCATAACATATTCACCCACTATGATGCTAACCATGTCAAGCAAAATCTCTGATGCATGCATCCTTGTATATCCCTTCTCATCAAAGAAGATATTCAATGTCTTCTATCTATCAAATTCATTCAACCCATTAACTATCCCTAATGTGTCTTGAATGTCATACCTATCACCAAATCCATAGGGGGACTATGCATTTGTGTGGAATTCAATGACCTTAACATCACTTTCCCTAAAGATGAATTGTCTTTTGAGCATTGACCATCTAATTGATCTTACAGCTAGCCATGAGATGTTATCTCTTATGGATGGATTTTTGGGATATAATCAAATCTTAATTACTCTCAAAGATTAGCACATGACCACCTTTACCACCCCATGGGGAACTTTATAATTTAGAGTCATACCTTTTGAGTTAAATAACATTGGTACAACCTTACTAACATGCCATGACTTTACCCATAGGATTTTAGAGGACTATGTGCATAACCTTCTCAAAAAATCCAAACTTTGAAAGGATCATTTAGTCATTATCAAGATTATATTTGAGAAAATTATTCATTACCATGTCCACCCAAAACCTAAGAAGTGCATTTTTTGGGTCTTGTTAGGAAATATCCTTATATTTATTATCACTCTTCATGGAATTAAAATTTATCCCACCAAGATCAAATAAATCCTTGATATTCTCCCTCTAGTCAACCTTAAGAAACTTCATATTTTTTAGGTAAATATTCAATCCATTCATTGTTTTATATCTCAGCTTTTGGACCGATGCCAACCATTCTACCACCTTATAAATAAATATATCTCTTTTAAGTGGAATAACGACTACCAAAAGGACTTTGATTCACTCAAAAGGTACCTTTTATCTCTAATTATCCTTATTCCTCCAAAGGATGACCAACCTTTATACCTTTATATCTCTGCCACTAACCATTCCCTAAGGGCAATGTTGTCTCACCAAGATGAACAACATAAAGAGCAAGCCATATATTACATTATTTGCATGTTTATAGAATACAAGAATACCCATACTAAGAAAATTTGCTTGGATTTAGTCTTTGTGGCCACCAAGCTTCATCACTACCTTCTTAACCATCAAACCTATGTCATTATTAACACTAACCTGCTCAAGTATATGCACTCCAAGCCATACTAAAACTAGTGTATGTCTAAATGGCTTGTGATCTTAGCAAAGTTTGACCTTGAATTACTTTAGAAAAATTTAATTAAAGGGAAAGTCATTGTCAACCAATTAGCTGAAGCACCTTTCGTAGACAACCAACTTCTTCCTCTTGAGTTCCCCAATCAATCCATCTTGGCCCTTTCTCAAGTGGACTTCACCTATCAATTCACCATGTTATTCGATGAATGAAAATGTCAACATGGTGAAGGATTGGGTATCATCCCCATCCCCTTTGATGGTGAACCTCTCCCTTTGTCCTTCAATATTGATATTGAATTTGCTAACAATATGCCTAAGTATGAAACCCTAGTCATAGGCCTTCAAACTACCTTATCCCTAGGAGTCAAAATAATCAATATCTTTGATGACTCCCAAATTGTGGTCAATCAGATCAATAGATCTTACCAATGTAATAATGATGTTTTCCAATAGTACAAGTAACTAATTGATGAATTATTAGCATCTTTTGAACACTACCATATCTAATCAACCATGTGATCTACTAATAAGTTTGTTGACACCATGGATTATCATACCTCTTAGATACCATTTACACCCTTATATTATAATCTATCTTTCATTATCCATAGACTCACCCAAACTTCTAATGTCAAACTAGATTTTGCCACCATTTTTAATGTGAAGGAGACCCAACCTAAACTTTGGTATCAATAAACCTTTGATTACCTTAACCTTGTCATCATTCCTTTTGACCTTTCTACAAATGCTCAAAAATATTTTATCTAAACTATCTAACTTTATACCATACTAGGAGGTATCCTTTATAAATGCAACATTAATATTCTCCTCTTTTACTACCTACATAGTCATGAAGCCTCTCATGATATTAATGAAATGCATGATGGTATCTATGGGTGATACTTTAGTGGCCTTATTTTAGCTAAGTGAATCTTTCACATAGGCTATTACTAGCCTACCCTTAACCAAAGTAGATATGCCTATGTGAAAAAGTGTGTTAATTATCAACACCATGCCAATTTACATCATACACCTAGCCATAGTCTTCGATTGTCCACCAATTTTTTGCCCATCTCATAATGGGGTCTAGATCTTATTATTGAAATTAACCCCCACTCCTCACAAATATACCATTATATCATAATTGTGACTCAATATTTTACCAATTGGGTAAAGGCTATTCCTCTAGTCTTGACCAAGGCAAAAAATATTATCAACTTTATCAACCATAATATCATCTATCATTTTGGTGTTCCTCACAAGATTATCATCAAAAATGGTAAATCCTTTAAGAATAATAAATTCCAAGGTCTATGTCATGAGTTAGACATTAATTTTACTTTTTCTTTGCCTTATCACCCTCAAACGAATGGATAAGCTAAGGCCTCTAACAAAACTCTTAACAATATGCTAACTAGAATGGTTAATGCATCTGGTTGAGATTGGCATTTTCACATCCCATTTGCCTTATGGGCATATCTTACTACCATTATAATCCCTATATGTGCTACACCTTTTTCCATTGTGTTTGGAATGGAGGCCGTATTACCTCTCGAAGTCTAAATACCCTGTATTCACATATCTTCACAAGAGCTCATTTATAAGGATGATTATTATCAACACTATTTAGCTCTACTTGAGCTACTTGATCAGCATCATTTATTAGTCCTTACCCATCTCCATGTCTATCAAGAGCACATCAATTTTGCATATAAAAAATACATTAGAGTGTGATAATTCAACATCAGAGACCTCATCCTAAAGGAAAATTAGCATGTCACCAATATGGAGAAAAACAAGCAGGGAAAGTTTGATTTCAATTGGATTTGAACCTATGTCATAACACATAATTATAGATCAATATATTCTTATTTTTCTTATTTCAAATGCCACCTAGAACCTAATCCCTTCAATACTTTGCATATGCATCCATTCTTTTGTTAAGAAGGATCAAGTTCACCTTTTATTTCAACATAAGCTCATCCATTTCTTTCAACCACATTCATATCCCTATTTTAGGGGAAATTGATTAAAACCAAATCATGTGTTTATCTATCACATTCATAGCCTAATGTTGAATAATGGGCACATTGGCTCTACCCATGGCATGATTCAAATGGTACTTTCTACCCCTCTAGGGATAGATTCCTATGATCATTATCAACTAAACATCCTTACACTTAATCAAAATTATTATGATTTTAGTTTTTCCTTCATAAATGTGAACCCCTAAGCCTATATAAGCAAGTCTATATCAATAAAAATCAAGCATTAAAAATTCCTATCACTAGCAATCATGGGTCATTCCTAACATTCATAGACCATTCCCTTGAAGGACAGCTATTGATAATTTATTTAAAATTTCCAAATATAAGGTGGAATAATCCCTTGAAGGATAAATGTAAAAAATCATTGAAAAAATATAATAAACTTAGACCACTCCCTTGAAGGATGGTTGAGTAAAGTGTTTGTCAAAAGCATAGAAGGTATTTTCTTAGAAGCTTCTCATATCGATCAGCTTCCCATATAAAACAACAAAGTAAAGACCCATTTTCAAAATAAAACAAAATAAAAATCATTTTGAAATATATAATTGACTCACAAATATAAAAATAAGGTTGAAACCATAATCATCTTTCACAAGTAGACTTCTTGCATCGATCAATCTACATAGTTCAACATAGACTTGTTTATCCTAGCTCTATGGACACCTATAAAATAGGCATTATAATTTCACAAATAGGTTAAATTTTCATCCATATCCACTATAAGAAAGGGATTTTTGAGCTTAATTAACATTACGTGGCCAAGAAACCTTTTTAAATAACTAAGAAACACTAATATGAAGTATTCAAATGGATTGTGTTCATTAAGCCAATCCAACTTTAGTTCTATTATTTAAATCCTTTTCAAAGAAGAATCATTTTTCCCCATTATTATCCTATCATGAATAGTTTATATTCTCATTACAACATTTATCTCTTAATTATATTCTCTGATCTCCCATTTAGTGTTGGTAGTTACCTTACCTCATGTGCTTTACCTTTACCAAGATAAAAATAATCATAATCATAACATGCATATTCACATGTGTAATAAGTAACATCATAATCATAATCACAACCATAAAAAATATAATAAAACAATAACATCCATGAGCATTAAAATAATCAACCACTTTCCACCACATGTCTAAAAGCTAAATAATGAAATCCAAAATAGTCACTAAGATTTAGCATGTCTTAAGGGAACATAAATCATAACCATATATCAAAACCATCTCATGCCTAACTAAGAATTTGTCAATGTCTAACATCCATAACATAATCATAATCCATAAGCAGTATAACATCACATCATAATCATTAGACATCAACACAAACCATAATCCATAAACCATGAACATGAGCATAAATAATGATCATATAGATAACTCATGAGTCAAATAACATAATGTATACAGACAAAAGATAAACATGTCTCTCTCAAAATGTATATCTCACTACATTGGATCATACGTCAAAATAAAAATGATATATAATAATATATAAATTATATGATCTATGTCATGCCCCAAGGGCACCACTATCTCCTAAAGCACCATTGGCTCCTAGTGCATGTCCACCTACTATACCTATGGAATGCACCTAGAATACCTTTTACAATGTCAAACTACCTATTCTCCATCTAAAATGGGATGAGTTCCACCTCCCCATCCCACATATTTACTATCCATCTATATCCCTGAAAGGAGAGCATCTGTCTCTTATATCTAGGCCATACCTAAAACTAGACATAACTCCTCTTGGTGATGTTTCCTATCACTAGTGCACCCATTTCACCATTGAACCACTCCAAATCATGTACACCACCTCTTAAACTTCATGAAAACAAGTTACCTCTCCACTACATTAATCCAATAGGGAAATCTATCTATGTGAACCCTTCCCACGAAAATCCCACTGGCTTTAGCACCCGAATGTGGTCATAGGCCTAACAATGCAAAACCAAGCCAAAATTGATACCATATATCCTATGGGCCCTGAACCCCCATAACTCTATATATATATATAAACTAATAAAATAGGTACCTAACAAAATATAGTCCAACCTACAAATAGCTCAACCATCACCCATAGTAGATGCATGGGAATGTCTCACTACTCAATTAAAGAAGTGCAAAGCATGAAATAGAAATCATAAGTATGGTCATGAGTCTCCTCTTTATTTGAGCCCTCTAATAAAAATAATTATACCTAAACCCCCTAGCATGACATCTAACCTAATCACTATCATCTCCATACAAAATCTCTATGAGCTCCTCCCACTCCTCCCACTCTTTATGGTAGATCAGATTGCCTTGAAGAGGAAGTTAGATGATCTTATAAACATCTTCTAGTAAGATAGTCATCTCATTAGTTATAAATAGGAAGGTTTTCATAGAAGGATCCCATTTCTTGATGAGCATAATGACCATGCATGCATCTCAAGGCACATGCTGATAATGCCTCATAGCTCCCAACCCAACCTCCTTCATGTGGGCCTAGTCAGTTGGGGTCATCCTCTATTAGATATTTGTAATGATACATGAGACTCATTCACACATATGTATCTACTCCTTGACATACACCAATTTGGTAACATGTATTAGTCACCTACACCATTATTATTTATCCTTCCCTTTTAGAAATGGACCTATATCCCTATCCATCCTACCTATCTACCAAATACCTACTAAGTTTTCCTTATAAACATATAATGTTAGCTTATACCTAACATGCAAATACTCGCTTTGCCTTAACAATTTTTTTTACATTCCCTCTATACCTATCTTTTACCCTATTTGACCATTGATGTTCATGGTGACCACTGATGGTCATTATGACCACTAATAGTTAGACATCCATGTTCTCAAAGATGTCAACCATCGATGGTTGGACTTGACCATTGAAGGTCACTATGGGTGTTTCAAAGCTAGAACACCCAAACCCTATCTACCCTAAAAAAGACCCAATTGGTAAAAAAGTAAAGCATACTTTACTAACCTCATCCCTAACCACCCCAACCTACCTACCCACCCTATTAATTTCTCATTTTATCCACCAATATAATTGAAACCCATATAATCTCTACATAGGGATTAACCCAAACAACTACTCAGCCTCATTTAACCCTAATGCCCTTGTAAATTCATTCTAAGCTACCAAACTAAGGGCACCCCCTACCTCATTTCATGACTTCCACAATGGAGTCAATCATAGACTAGTTCAACTTCATTTGTACCTATGTGTTCCCTACATCCTGACTGGTCCTCTAAGTCCACCCTCCACCTTAACTAGTATTAAACCTCTAACTCAACAAAATACCCTCAGTAATCACTTTTTCCGCAAAGTTCTAAAAATTCAAACTGAGGTAAATGTGATTCTATTTTCACTTTTAACCACCAAGATTTTAGGGTTTGAACCTTGACCATCGATGGTTAGGGTGACCATAAATGGTCTCCCTTAAGTACCCTGACCATTGATGGTTAGGATTCTCACCTTGTTACTTTCACCCAACAAGACCCTTATTTAGCCAAAGATACCCATTTTTACCCACCCTTGGAGACTACCTTCTTCAACCCACCTAACCACCTTGTCATCTCACCATTGGTCCATTTTGGCCTATCTATTGCACATTTTATGACACTTTTTGCTTGGTATTTTAAGCATAATGATAATATTACATATTTACCACCTTATGTACTTACACTACTTCATGCTTACCTAACCCACTTGTGTCTTTTTAGGAGTACTTCTTACCTTGGATACTTGAAACACTTGACCAGTTTCTATTTTCATCAAGAGCACTTCCTACCTTGGATACCCACCAAAAATCATACATCACTTTGGAGACTTTCAAGTGTACCCAAATACCATACCTAAATGTGGTCACACAATCAACTTATTATTTGTTTTCTTAACACCCACCATCATTATTATCAACTATGATAACCTATTTTATGCATGATCTCCAGTATCAAACCTTTTTTACACTTTGCATGCCTATTTGTGCTTTAGTGCCCAACATATCACCTACCTTCATGATGTTTACCTTCATCACCACCATCATCCACTATACCAAACCTACACCTGATTTTATTTTACCTTGTCAACTCATAGTGTATGGGGGAACACCTTATATACTCAATGTAGTTAGACCTTTGACCAACATTAGTTTTTTTATAGCTCCTTGATTTAAGCTACATAACAAAAATTGGAAAAATATAGACACTAAAAATCTACACACTATGATTCCAAACATCATAATTCCCCTGAACCACCTTAAGACCCTCTTGGGACTATTCTGACCCTCTGACCCCTAACCAAGCCTAACCTATAGTTAGTCTATTAAAACTAGCTTACCCTAGCTTTTATCCAATTTTACCCTACACCCTTAATTGTCGATGGTTAGGCTAACCATCAATGGTCACCTTGACCATTGATGGTCATGGTCCACCTCTATAACCTCCAACATACAATCACATCTACCTTGTCTTGATATAGTTGTGAACCATTACATGAGTGAGTTAAAATCATAAAGCTCAATTCACATCTTTTTGTAACTTTGTTACCTTACCTATAATAAGAGAGGAGGAGGAAGGTTAAATCCATTTACAATTATTATCAAGAGCTTGTGCATCAAAAAATATCTTTTTGTAGGTCAATCATCATCAATAATCTAATGAACCAGCTACTACATAAGAAATCCAACTTACCACTATAGCTCTGTCAAAGCACCAAGTATCCTTATTCTATCAGAATCATGCCAAACTCTACCAATGAGTTAATCACCTCAATCATCCATCCGATCAGCCTTATGAAAGATAAGTATTTATTTTTTGTTATTTAGTTACTTTATTTACTTATTACAATTAACCCAACACCAACCCATCTCTCAAGAATTCACTTTATGATCCCATCAATTATCCCTTTGTCAACCTAGATCCATACATAGTAACTATTGATGGTTATTTCAACCATTGATGGTCTTTCCAACCACCAATGGTCACCCTGATTGACAATAGTCTATCTAATTATCGATGGTCACCCTAATCACTGATGATCACCTTAGTTGTTGATGGTTAGCCCAACCAATGAGGGTCACTATGGTAACACATTATAGAAAGTTATTTCCACCTACCTACCCCAAACCAAATCTAATTTTTTATGTCCCTACATGTTCACAAACCCCTCCCTAATTTTTTGAATCAAACCCCAATCATCTATCACTAATCTTATTTAGATATTACTATTTTAATCATTTTTATTTTATTTCTTAGCAAGTATCTCTTGTGTTCAAATTTAGTACCTTTTGATTATTGATGTAAGTAATTTTTATTCTATTTATAAACTTAATTATTTAGAATATTTGTTGATTTTGGGATCTAGCTATTGCTAGACAATCCACTCAACTATTTATCTAACAAACAAATTTTCTTTAGTTTTTTTTTTAATTTTCAAGTCATCCTCCTAAGCCAAAGAGGATATCTTCATAATCATTTGATTCAATATGTGCACAATCAAATAGGTTTTTTAACCATACCCATACTTAGTTTCTTCATCTCCCTTTTTTAAATGATAAGTATGAATTCACTTTAAAACATGGTATAGCTATTTCAATACTTCATCATGATCTTCCTTTTCTTATATTTCTTCCACATCTTCATCATTATCAGCTAATTAGTTGATTTCTAAAACCACATCAATTTTTGCACTTTGTTCATCTTCATCTTCAACCCTACTAAATGGAATATCTTAGAATAAATAAAAATCTCCTTTGCTCTTAGTTATAACCTAAATACCCATTTCTATAAATATAAAGGCATTAGTACTACATTTAGGCTCTAATTCATTAATGCCAAAGCCATGCTAAGAAGTTTGATCAAAACTTTATTTTTCCTCATCTAAATGGAGTGGACTACCTATCATGATCTGTTCATCATAGACACTTTAATTATCCCCTTTAGGGTCACCTATGACTATAAACTCCTCTTCTATTCTATGTAAAATAAGTTCCTCCTCTATGAGGGAGATGCTAGGAGGGTGAAAAAGTTCACCTTGTTTATAACTTAGGAGAGTGTCCTTCCAACTAGGGACCTTAAAGGATCTTTTAGGTTGTTCTCGGGGAAAGGAGAGAGAGTCTTGGATATTCTATACACCAAGCTCATTAAGCTAAGATATGGTTTCTTTATTTACTTTTGGCACAACTAACTCCTCCTTTGAGACTGCTTCTTGGACTACCTCAACTAACACCTCTTCTTTCTGAATTGACTTCCACGAGGGAAAAGTATTGGGAATAACCTCTTTTTCTTGAACTAGTTCCTAGACTACCTCAGCTAGCACTTCCTCTCTCTTTTTTTCACCCTCTTTGATTTATTTCCATGAGGGGAAAGCATAAGTCTTGGTCACCATCTCCTTTTCCTAAATGGGTTTGGAAGGGGTTGGTTTCACAAGAAAGGGTATGACATAGTTAGATTCATTGGCATAGGAGAAGATCCAAGATGGGATGGCTTTATGTTTGTCAATTCAATGGCCCTTAATGATTTTCCTAACTCTTGATAAGGATGAGACTTGAAAAGTTGGGATAAGGGGTTTGGTTTGATCATGAATAGGAGTAGGAAAGGGTAGTTAGGGTTTAGGGTTGGCTTCTATCTATTTCAAGAATAAATAATAGTCATTTTATTTTCTAGCTTGGTCTTTCCTAACCAATCATTCTTTTTGAAACTTTAAATCCTACTCCTAAACACAAGCTTGGTGTTTAATATTCTCTTGTTGCCTATAATAATATTCTTTCTTATCAGCTTCTATTAATTATTTTTCAATATCAAGACATATCTTCCTAAGGCTCTTTCTTAGTTGACTAGGGAGAGGAATATTTTGCCAAGGTTGATACATTGAACCTTAAGGGCCATTTGGAGTAAAGCCATGAAAATTGCTAACATGATATGTAGGATAGAAAATGAAAGAACATGCATTTTGATTAAATAAGTGATGATACATACTAAATAATGGTGTTTAGGCACTTGGGCTACTTATACAAAGTAATGTTTATAGAAGATTCACTAGTAATGTTTGTAATGTGCCTCTAAAGGATGATTGTAATAAAAGGTAAAACCAAAAACCCTTTAGTGTGATGTATAACATAGTAAATTTCCATCGAGCATGCTGAAAACTATTGTGTCATCAATTTTCACCCTTGGAGAGGCTTCTTCATTCTCTCTCTAATTGATAAATATTATGGGAACAACCCCAAGCTATGGGTCACCTATGCTGGGGTTAGACCTCTACACAAGGTTCTCTTCCTCTTGATGGATCACCTATACTAATGTTTTCACTGAGAAAAGGGTTAGAAAGGGAGAAAGGCATCTTAATAAAGTTAACTAGGTGATACACAAAATAAAAATGGGAAACTCCCATAAGCTTGAACTAACACTATATCTATAAAAGATAATTCTAGGTCACACAACCTCTTAATATATCTCACTATAGAAGTGTTTCATAGGATCAGTTTAGGAATCAATGAATGCAAAAAAAGAGGAGTTTTAAGACTCACTAAGATCTTACATTAATGGTATAAATAACACTAATGTGGACCTACAAACAACTTGCAAACACCTTGAAAGAGGTCAAAAGGAGGAAAATGGATATAGAAGAATCTCATTCACAAGGCCATCATGCATAACTCACTAAACATTGATCTAAGTCAAGAGATAGGTAAAAAAATAAAAAATATTCAAGAGGTACTTCTTAAATATTTTTTATAGGGTTTAGCCTTATAAAAATGAACATATCTTTTAATATCTCAAAGAGTCCCCTAATACTCCCAAAAAATGAGCATCTTTACAAATGGGAAATAATGGGTGATATATAGAAAAGGGGAAGAGAAAAGAGAGGGATCACATTAACCAATAACTATCAATGAGCTACCACTTTCAATGAATGATTGACTACCTTTTAATCCAATCAAGATTGATCCCTCATTGATAAATTATCTTATATTTAATCTAATTAGTATTGAAGTCTTTCTTATTAGCTAAGAGATCTAATAGAAGACAAGGGTCTATTTTATAGATGATGAGTCATGATCCTTTCAAGGAAGAAATATATTTAAGATCTGAACAACATGAATTTTCCACTATACTCTCCAATCCCCAAATCTTCTCCTTGAACCTCTATGCCACCTTCTACTTGGTTTTATTATGAGAACAAAATCTTTGTATATTTGGACTTAATAGAGCCATGATCATGCCTACTTTTATCAACTATATGTACATGTTTGCCAAGGATATATCCATATCAATAGATGATACACTTATTCATAACTATATATTTTCCCCTACTCCATTTGAGCATAGGTTTTTAATACAAATAGAAAACCAATCTAATTTATTTCTTTTCATATAGATATAATATCAATGAAAAATTATAGGATATATACTCTTGTCTCAACAACTTCTAGTCCATCTTTAATCTCTATATTAGGCCCTACCAAACCTATTTTTTCCTTTAAGCATCATGGAAGCCAAATAATTATGTTATGCATAGATATTATTTAAATAGAAATGATCTCAATCATGAAACAATTGTGAAACCCCAATATATGGGATCTATAAGTTCTAAATCTTCAAACTAGAGGCTGATACTATACTTTAATGGAATTAAAAATTTATCGATAATGAAGCTTCAACATTAACAACCTTGACTATATAGCTATGTATACTCAATGGCATTAAATTGAGCTCTAATGGTGGCATATTCCCTTTAAAACATTATTCTTGGTTCAATCTTAGTTTGTATTTACTCTCCATTTGATGTTTTTATCTTTTGAATTTTAATATTGACCATCAATCTTGATCTGGGCCTTCTCAAAGTATGTAGAGTTTCATCTCTACATTCATCCCATAGGATCCTACTATCAGCCCTTTGATTTCTTGATTACTTATGGGCACTATCAATCTCCCTTTGTATGAATGAATGTGAGACATTGATATATCTAATAATTACCATGATTGTGACAATTTCTAGAATCTCTTTCATCATTGAGATCCTTTGACTCTTTAACCCTTGATCACCATCAATCTGATCAATATGATTAAACACTCTCCATTGATCAATTTGGGCCCATGAGACTTATCATTTAATGCATACCATTGATCCATTTGATAATTACCCAAAATATTGATAGTTGTCATCTTTTCATTTATGTTATCTTTTTGACTTGATGCTCATTGTTGATCTTTGATGCACAATCAAATATGCACCATTGGATCTATTTGGGCCCACAAGCCTTACTAGTTGATTCTCACCATATATATTCTATTTGAGCTCTTGACATATTGAAACTTTTTAGATATGCATTCAACATTGTAAAATTTGAATCCATACAACTATTTTATGAGGTTTACACTATACATACGTTCATATGTCTTACTCTACAAGTCTAACTTTAAAGCTTTATATCTTGAGATAAAAATGACATCAAGATATAAAATTTTCATATCATGATCTTGGAATGAATAACTTCATGTCCATGAAATATTTTGACCCTAAGTGGCTTCCCAAGCATACTTATAAAATGCATAATCAAGTTGAAAAGTCAAATTTTTCATGATGTGTGATGATGGTCTGGCTCTTTTATGCTTGTGGAAGAACCTCCAAGACTCAAAATAAGTCTTAGAGACCTGTGAAACCTAATTTATGCTCCTTAGATGGCATGAAACACCATGAGAACTTGTTGAATCCTTTTTTAGTAATCATAGACTTGCTTCTAAGTCATTTCATCTCAAAGATCAATAAATTGCACTTTAATCTTTCTTAATGTGTTTCAAAAGCTTTTTAAGTAATATGAGATCTTTGGACCACTATTTCAATCCAAGACTCTATTTAGCTCATCCATTCATAAATAAGCTTTGTATGTAGGCCAAAATTGGCCAATAGGCCCCAAGGTGGAAATTTATATATGATGTCAAATCTTCTAGATGCAAACATGGGGACTATTTATAAATGTAATGGGGTTTTTGGAATCCCAACATTGATTATATCAATAATATAATCTATTATTTATATTCCTTTGCTTACATATAAGCATACGTAAGGAACATTTCTAGAATTATAGAGGACCTATATCCTAAAGTTTAGATAGCCATTCATGGCCAACCTTTAGCTAAGATTTTAAAGAGAATCGCCAATACACATGAATTTGGGTGATTATTTTCCATACCCAGATTATGTATTCATCATGGTTGTTTGACATAGTGTAGGAAAATAGATTGCTTTCTAAATATGGAATGGTATAGATGAAAACTTGACAAAGAGTAATAAAATAAATTTCCACATCTCTCATCTCTCTATTGGGAGGATGTAGTATACATACATGAGACATTATAGAGATAATTGGAATACAAGGAGGGATTATGCATTGAGTAATATACCCCATAGGGATTAAAAATCCCATGGGAGAGTATAACAAAATATTCACAATCTCAACATCCCATACAAATATGAACTATTCAACCATGACTTCTCATTAATTAATTTAAAATATGATGAGGAAGTAAAGAAAAGGGTTAGAACTAATGGTGTGAGTAAATATTTATTAAGGGTAATACAAGCAGAGCCTCTCTTATACTCGATCAAGCCAAATTTAGGATCCCACCACTAGGGGTATAGCTATCCTCTAACTTTTAGAGTGGAATACCTTACCAATAGATAATAGACCGAAGACAGGATCCCCAACAACCACCTACTATGATGATAACTCAATAAGATAAAGTTCTAGAAGAGACATTAGTTGTTACTCAAGAAGAGGAAGAATAGACTCCTCCAGTTCAAACATCTACTATTGAACTGAGGAAAAGTCAAATAAGAATTATCAAAAGAGCTAATTCAAGATAAGGACACCATAATTAGGGAAGGAGTAGAAATAATTTACTTGGACTCCTATGATGAGGAATAGATGACACCTACTATGGAAGCTTTAGTAGCCATAACATTTAGTATGACTCTTCCCCCTCTTACCTAATAAGTGACTACTCCATATGTTGAGAGAAAAACACTTTATTATCAAAGAAAACCTAGGGTAGATAAACCATAGACTCCATTAATAGAGGTAACTAGTGGAGAGGCACAACCTTCAGTTGAAGGTGATCCAAGTCATGAAGTGGATGAAAAGGAGCTACAATAAGCTAAATTATTGAGCTTACAAAGATTAAAAGCAATGACACTCCTTAATGATGACCAATCTTGTAAGGGTGATCTCTTCATTACTCCCCTAGGTATTTCTCCTCTTATTTCATTATTGGTTATTTCTACTATGCCTTTGCTAATTATTTCTACTTTCATTCTTATATCTACTAGGTCTATTTTTAGTATGCCAACTACTGATCCTATAGTCTCCATTCCTTCAACCACTATTCCTTAAGTATCCACAAATATTCCTTTAGTCTCCACCTCTCCTTCCACAACCAATAACCAAATAATCACCAAAGTAGTATCCCCCTCTACCTAATTGGGTTCCCTAGTGCCTTCATCAGGAATATTTCAAACCAAAAAAGTAGTGGAAATAAAAATGGGCCCTAAGAGGAAACCTATCTACATTATTCATCCCATGCCACACTTATGGAATGTTGACTGGTCCAAGATAATTTAAACCTCAACTCCTAAGCCATTGAGCTTGAGACTAAACTTGAGCCTCAAAAGGATACACATATACAGTCCCAACCATTAGATATATCAAAGATGACTCTTTTAGCTTGGGCTAATGAGTTAGGAGTGTTAGCTTCCAAGAGGCCCAATTTGGATATCATTGAGTTTCTCACTATGAGTTCACTCTTTGACAAAGTAGAAACATCAATACAAAGGGTTAGGAAGAGGAAGATAGAATATAGCTTTGGTAGAGGCTTTATTCTAGAAGAAAGAGAAGAGATTTACTCTCTTTTAAAAAGACAAGATAGAAATAGTGGTTAGTCCCCCCACATTGAGGACCTAAAGTCCGATATGGAGACCCACACTTAATCATTAGTTTTGATCCATGAGGGACAAGAGAAGGCCATAAAAGAACTAGAGGAAATGATAGAGACTATTAGATATCAACAACATGTAATCCATGTTGCCTCCAACATAGAGTAATATATATAGAGTGTGGCACTAAGATTATAAAAAAATTTAGATACATTATTTAAGAGTCCAATTAGCCCCACATGTAATTAAAACAACAAAATTGTTTAAAATTCTTAGAAAAGATGAAAACAAGTTGAGTTTTATTGGTGTTGTATAATCCTAATAAGTCTTTTAGCCACTTAAATCTAATGACCCCTTTAGAGGAAACCAATGCATTAAATTTGGATGTCATAAGGACTCAATAATTTTAGGATTGGGTGAGTGATTCCCATCCTCTACTTTCCAAGATTACAGAACAAGAAAAATATATAATAGAAATTTTAGATGAGCTAGAATTAATAGGATCTTGAGATAACACTAGGAGGTTAGTAACCCAAGATATTTTGGACCAAATGATATAAAAAAACATCAGATAGTTTCAATAAAATTATTACAAAGACTAAGTCTAGAGGATATTGGAGTGAATCTAAGTATTACAATGTAGAAGGAAAATTAAGTGGAGTTCTTTTTGGTTGGCTTCCAAGCCATCAAGATATAGCATGCAAGGCTAGTAGAATGGACATACAAGGTAACCAAACCTCATCTCTTTGATATGATATTATTTTTGTGAAACATACCAAATCATAAAAACATTATCAAGAGTTGTACACAAAAAATAAATTAGCCTTAACATTGCCTACTAGTTTCTCATCTCAAGATCCACTTAATGTGCCATTTAGAACATTATCATCAAATTCAGTCATTCCTTGCTCAAAAAGTGCATTGAATTACATTTTTATCAAATCTCTAGCTATAACATTGATTCAATATATGATTTATTCCCAAACCATAACTCCAGTCACCACATCTTCTATAATAACAAGTTTAACTCTAGTCACCAACATAGCTCTAGTTAAAACTAGAATTCTAATAAAAACATTGAAATGTATTAAGCAAGAACTGATTTAGCCTTAATCAAAGGATAATTTTTTATAATTTTGAATTTAATGATTAAAAATGTATAGATAAGTTTTGTTACATATATGTTATAATTAAAAAAATTATTTTGACCAATATGCACACATTGCATTTCTAAGATAATCTATAAGTTATAACGTGCAATGTTGTTTGAAACTATAACTTATTTTCTAGTTAGTTTTGATATAATAATTTTTTATATATATTTGGAGGATGATACATCCCCTTCCCCAAGTCATTTAATTACATGTATAACCCTCTTTTCAAAGGTTTGAATTTTTCATCAATATATAGGAAGAGATCAAGAGATTGATGGTCATGCAACTTTCTTTGTTCTTTATTCTTCCTTTTTTATGCTAATGAAATTTAAATTTATATATATATATATATATATATATATATATATATATATCAAATCAATAATTATAAAGTGTTATAATTATATATATGAATCTAATTATTTAAATTAATGAATATTAATCTTATATTTATAACAACAATTAAGGATTGGTAGATTTCATTTTTTTAAGTAGTTAGTACATTTTGAATTAATAATCCAAGGTGTGTATAGGTATTTTTTTGATACAGTCATCTATGAATGAGCTATAACTACCCTACACAACTTTTTGTTATGATCTATAATCTCTTAGATAAAGGTGTGTAATAGAAACCCAAAGGAGAGCAACCTTTAGTTAAGAATATTGAGAATCTTGCACTTATTTTCATAGACTACTAACTATATTTGTTTTTGAGTGTATAATAGCTGAAAGTGGTTAACATTTGTCTTGGAGATACTTGTCAACCAAAGAAATAGTCTTAGAAGTGAAAGTTTAGGAACACAAAGCCTTCTTTTTTACCTTACCCTTATTTCCATTTTAATGTTTTTTTGAGATCTACCCACCATAGAGTAATTATCAACCCATTCATCTTAGTTAGTGTTTACTCTCTATTATATTTCACACATTCATCCACAAAATAGGTTAAACAATCCACAAACTCAACCTATTATCACATCACTTAATTGTTTTAACTGCATACATGAAACTCATACCCAAGAGGGGAAACTCATCCATAGAGATCCCAAAATTTTATAACCTACCTCATTTAAACCTTATGCCATGTGTATAAAACCCACATCAATAAGGATGTTAAAAATTGGTTAGAATATTGCATTTTAATGCCAAAGAAGGAGTTTCACTCACTTGTATGGACTTGAGAAGCTTACTTTCAATTAAAAACATTATAGAAGTGTATTTTCAGGTTTTTAAGGTCATAATCATATTTAAATTTTAGTTTTAGATCTCAAATTTTTCATATAATTAATTGAGAACTCCATCACTCCCTTCACAAGTTCATAACAACAAAATTCAAGTGAATGGTATAGGCCATACACGTGGACTCATAGATTGATATTTTGAATAGAGTTGATGACCCCTATAGAATCTTAATTAATTTTATTAGTTGTTTGATCGATATACTTAGCTTTACGAAAGCTTTCTAAGGAGATAAGGTGTTTTTCGAGGTGTAAAACCATTACAAGGTTAGTTTTAGGCCATTGAAGTGAAAGAATGAACTCATTAAAACATGAGAATAGTTTGTAAAAATATTATTGAAGGCTTGGGCTACACCCTAGCTGAGCAAAATATTTCTTAGATCCTCTACCCAAACCTAGTCCAACATGGGAATGACCCTAGGCTATGGGTTACTTAATCTTGGATCAGAGCTTTAGGGTTTTTAATGAGGCTAGATCCTCTAATATGGAAATATTGTTCTTCTCCTAAACCTATACTTATACTAAGGAAAATGGAAAGGGAAGAAATCTAAAAGTAACAAAACCTAATCTAAATGGTGATGCACTAAGTGTTTAATGATCCACTCTCATCTTATAAACTTTTCTAACTATTAATGAATCTAATTAAAACAATAATTAATCAGATTACATGATATGGTTACAAACATGAGTATTTTGTATAAATGGTGAAAAGAGACCTACAACTTTAAGGATAAAAAGAGATATGTTCAAGGAAAACACTATAGAATTTTGACAGTTCAAAGGAAAAGTCAATATCCAAAACTTTACACAAATTGTAAAAAACCAATAGGAAAAATATATGATGGATAGGAAACATAGACTTTATAAATCAAACTTCAATAAAGCATACTTATCATTCAACTAAAATCTAAGATGTCTTATATTACTTCAAAATAATTTTATAAAGTAATTTTGGCAGAGTTTATCTATATCAAGCTTAGGGATCTAAATCAAGACTTCAAAGCTAGAGAGAGAGAGAGAGAGAGAGAGAGAGAGAGAGAGAGAGAGAGAGAGAGAAATTGGTGAAAAAGTGGTAATTAATGAGCCTAATTATACTTAGAACAACAACCACCACAATCCTTCTAGAGCCTGCTCTTACGTTAATGTCATTGTATCTTTATCTGGCATGATGGAGAATGTGAAAATCAATACCAGTTATAGGAAGAGATCCCTACCACCACATGAATCCTTCTCAAGATATTTTTAATTAATGATCTTTATTGTCTTACTCAATCATGCTTTATGTTTTTCACATTATTAGGAAGTTACTTGAGGTTTCTTATTGATGCTCTTTCTAACATTCCTTGTGCAATTACCATTATGCCATTACTTCTAAATCTTTAATATTGATCTATTATGGATGAAAATCAATCATGTTATTGGTTTTTATATAGTCATGATTAAAAATGAATATCCATAGGCTAAGGTCTATTTTACATCTTAATGAGATGTAAAACCTACTTCTAAAATCTTTTGAAATTATTTATGGGGATTTAACAGTATTAGATGGATTTGTAGGGTTTACTCCTGGTTATCCAAATCATGTTTGATCTTTAATTTTTATATTCTATCTACTTGAGGTGGTGAAATACTTCATCTAACATGTCTCCCTTCATAGCATCCTCTTATCATATTTGCCCTGGCTTGACCTAAGTCAAATTCATTCTCCATTTGAAGTCCCTAGGTTTTGACTTTTGATATTGACCATCGATCTCAAATTGGGATTCTCATATTGTGCTAAATATCATCTCTTCATTCATTCCACAAGATTTTTATATAATATCTTTGACTCCTTGACCTCATGTACACCATCAATCTTCCTTTGCATGGCTCAAATGTGAGCCATAGATCTTCTACTAGTTTAATATGGTTGAGACACTTGTTACTCATGCATTTCTTCTTAGGATCCACTAATATTTCAAGCCATCACTCACCTTTATATTTTATTTGTATGATGTATCATGAACCATTGATATATTTATTCCAACTAACCTTTGCAGTCAATGTTTACCATTAGATTTCCATTTAGGTACCCATGATCTTGACAATTGTCATCGATGTGTTTATGATAACTTTTTAACTTGATGCTCACCATTGATCTTTGATGTATGAACAAATATGTGTCATTACATTATTAATACCCACTATCGTCATCCTCACCTACTCATCATTAGATCTTTTGATTTGATTAAATTCAGACTATTGATCTCATTGTAATGACCTTTTGACCTATTTACTTCTTGTATGTCATTGATCTATGATCTGACCAAGTTAGATTCTAACAATTGTCAAATTTGCATTTATCTTTAATATCCTTTAGGTTTTGTTAATTCAAACAAATATTCATTGTGATTTTTATTTGATGTCCCCATGAACATCTCATTCTGATAAATTGTCCCTATAAGATGTCTAAATGATGGTCTACTTTCTTGAGCTTATGTTAGTAATTTTTTTAAATAAGGGCACTATAAGGAATCAAAAGCAAAATAAAACAAATATCATCAATAATTTAAAATGATAAGGGTTGAAATTTGGCTTGTGAGGCCAAAATGTCAAAAAAAATTGGTGACTCTAATGGCTTAACCAACTTACTGGTCATAGAACCTAAACTCTTTCATGACAAGGTGACTCAACAAATAAGCACAAGATGATGAATATCTAGGCTAAATTTCAATCTTGACACCTCAGTTTCTTACCAAAAAAATAAGAAGATATATTTGAAGAAGCCAAGAACAGTCCCATGGAAGAGGGAAGAATCACACAAATAAGGAATTAAAATAAACCTAACACTAAATAATACACCTAACAACTAGGAACAAACATAGGAAGAAACAAGACAACAAGACAACCTAAAAATTTATGCAATGCATTTATTTGTATAAATAAACTAACTTAAAATTTGATTTAATTCTCCCTGAAGATCAAATGGGAATGTGTTCTGATCACTATGTCACCCTGATGTGGAGTTATCATATGATGATTGTTCTGTGTGCATTTAAACTTTAGCCAATGGGTGATAACTTATTCCTAAAACTAGTACTCTCTTATTTACCTAGAGGAGTGAAATGAACATCTAGATTCATCCCTATGTGTATGGGTTATGTGTGATGATCAATAATCCAATCATACTCATCCCAAATCTTTTTATCTTGCATCACTAACCTCATTTCCTCTTTAGTCAAGAGCTATAACTAGTTTTACTCATTGGAATTTAAGTAAGCTACCATCAAAGCATCATTGACAAGTTATTTCTCTTTAATATTTGACTATTGTAAAGGTGAGGTATCTAAATTTAGTCATAGGTATTATAATCCCTCTAAAAATGACATCTTATTTTGGTCAATAAATAAATCATAAGGCTCATTCAAACCTCTCTCACCTATCTTGAAGTCGCCAAGATAATTGGTCACCTCTTTTACTTTGGCAAGGTCATCATAAGGTTCTTGATCAATTGAAGTTTGGTCATCCCCAATAGAAGGTGACAACTCATCAGTGAACTTAAGTAGAAGATCTTATTGAATTGAAACCTCTTATGTTTCATTAATTTTTTCATTTAGAACATTCACATTTTGTTTAACTTCACTTAAATGTGCCTTGATAAGCTACTCCATTTCATTCCAAAACACCAAGCGCATGTATTGTTATTGGTCTTCCAATGAACCCTTGACTTCAATATCAATAACATCATCGTGAATGCTTCCATCTAATTGATCTCTTAGGAAAATATCATCTTGTGTTTCATTTAGCTTAGCTCCATCATTATAAAATTATAACTTCCCTTTATCATCCAAATTCTTCTCATGCTTACATTCTGATCTATTATAATGCATAGGGGTGCCAATTTGAATCTCCTCTTCATTGATACTATAAGTTTCCTATCCAAGGTATTTTTGACACTTAGTTGCAATTGTATCATTTTCCATCTCTTGAATGACTATCGCTTCATATACTAGCTTTGATAGTTTTTCAACCATGCTTGTAGTGATCATATTATGATTTTGAAGCGTTTGATGGATTTTTAAGAGGGGAGAGGGTGGGTTGGTAGAAGATATCATTAGGATACTTGATTCTTGTGAGGTTATCCTTCTATCTAGGGATATTCAATGGTTCCTTAGAAAGATATTGGGATTGAGGAGGGATGTCAAGGGGGAAATATGCACTTGAGTAATGGTAGATAAAGGACTAATAACAAATTTTATACCTACTCTACCTTCTTTACATTCCTTTTCAAGGGTGGACATGACGAAATTAGGATCCATGGCCCATGAAGGTTTCCATGTGTCTATTATTTTAGGCTCTTTAGTAGGCATAGGATCTTAAACACAAGTGAATTGATTTGGAGAAAGAGAGTGAAGGAAATATGCATTTAGGGTGATTAGAGGAGGTGGCAAAATGTGAAAACTAGAGAGTAACTTATACTTGATTCTCACCTCCATGCCATGTTCAAGTTTGCACACTATATGATATAAGTCTTTGAATAAGTACCCTCAAATAGTAGTTATAAATTCATTAACCAAAAACAAGGCAAAACAAGGTAATAAATCTTCTACAATAAGATCATGTATAATTGAAAGCTTGGGATAGGAATGGAGGGTGAGATCAAGGTTTCTAACAATGCCAATGTTTTTTTCAGGGATCCATTACACTATAACTCAAAAATAGGCATAGGTTCACACACTAAATTTAACTTTTCTACCACTAATTTAGGAATAATTGAAAATTTTGTCTTATCATTAAGCAAACATTTATGGACCAAGAAGTCTCTTATGACTAGAGAGGCAAGAAAAAGAGATGGGGTGACCAATTTAGTTGACTATTGTTGGATTGTAAGGGTGTTTTGATGAGGAATAAAAGATTGGCATTCAACCCTTTTTTGTTGTCTAAGATGTATATGCACATAATATTTTCAAACTTTTATTGATTATTGACACTTTGTATGTTTCAAGAAACCATTGAGGATCAATCTCTTTGAGTACATAGCTTAAGGGGTGTACCAAGAAAGGGGTGGGAAAACCATTTGTGATTCCTAAGATTGTTGTCCCTTTTTCCACTTTCTATCTACAAAATTTTATCCTAAAACAATTTACCCTAATCTTATTCTTCTCAGTTGTACCCATTCCAAACATTTGTCATGTTTTATCCTCCTTGTTCTTGTTTTGACCCCCTTTCACTAGTTTATTGCACTAGGTTAACTGGGTCAACCCTATACATTTTTTATCCTCTAATTAATATACAACATTGAATGGGTTGAACCTATACTATTTATCAGTATTTTTCAATTTGAGATTTGTCATCCCTTTAGTCGACCTAGCTTGGGACCTAATGATTTATCTCTCAAAAACATATAGAGTTGACTGGGTTGACCCTATACAACTGACATATTCATAAGGATTTAGGGAAAGATACAACTATATATACAAGTTCATTTCCAACTATATAAGAATAGAGAAGAAAATAAGAATAAGTTTGAATGAACATCTACTTATTGAGCATTCTACTTGAGGAATAAATCTTAGGCTTTCATACATTAGTTTGAGATATGGATCCCATCTTGTGGAGAAGTATTTTGGATGCATAGATAGGTTGTGTAGCCTAGATCTAATTTATATTTTTTTTCCTTACATATCATAACAATATCTTGTTAATTACCTTGGCCAAGGGAGAGATTGAGGCTTGACAGGTTCATCTTTAAAGGTAAATATTCATAAATTTATTTCTCTTTTGTAAGAGTAGATAGGTAATGCAATTGTGCTTCTCTCCCATATATTAGGATTCTATATACATTGATATGAGTATATGTATTCTAAGCATGTTTAGTTTAATTATTTTTCTAACCCCCACTTTGTGTAACAAGATTTGGTGTGCACTAGATTAGATTTACTTTATTGTTATTATAATAGAGTCAACATTAAACCTAGGACTCTTTTAGGTTTATTTCATGATTATGTTAAATTTTAGGCTTTGGAACCCTTCCTATCATGGTGTATTATGATAAGTGTCCCATAATTAGGTTTAGAGGAACCCCATATTGGTCATTCTCCTATTTAAAAAATGTATTCCCAATTGTAACTATAGGTATTCTTTATCTTCTTTAAGCTAGGATTGATTTATAGACATGATGCAATTTTGGTTGCATACAAGATCCTCTTGTAACCTATCTCTTTCTCCTATTAATTGACCAATTTCTAAATGTAGATAATTAGTGTTTGGTGTAGGTGGATTGCAAAGGGTATCAAGTTGATAATAGGACTGATTATGAAGATGAGAAGGATTCCATGGAGGTGGAGGAGGCTTAAATTATGGTGGATAGTCTTGGTAATATGGAGGATGTGGATAATATGGATGGTAAAGATTAGTGTATGGGTCATATGGGATATGATAAGGTGGATATGGGGGTGAAGGATAAAATCATGCTTCATGGTCCTCTACGACTCCTTATGCAATATGTGTATCAAATCAAAAACATGACTAAAAACCTTCTTACCTCTATAATAATTAAAACCATTGATATATTTGATCTTGAGGTTGATTTCAAACCTTCCAAAGATGTTTTAATCTAATCAATGTGACTGTAGATGATGTTTTTGATGTCTTTAACTTCTAAATGTTTTCTAATATCTTAAAACATGATTTAAGGTACTTGAAAGTGGTCCCATCAGGTGTGCTAAATTTTTTTGGAGGCTTAGGTTCCACCCTAGCTGAGTAAAGGATTGTTTAGGTCCTCTACCTAAACCTAGTCGAACATGGGAATGACTCTAGGTTATGGGTTACCTAATATTGAGTCAAACCTCTAAGTGTTTTAATGAGGCCAGCTCCTATGATATGGAAATATAGTTATTATCTTAAACCTATAACTATACCAAGGAAAATGGAAATAGAAGAAATCTAAAAGGAAAAAAACCTAATATAAATGGTGATGCACTAAGTGTTTAATGATCTAATCTTAGCTTAGATACTTTTATGACTAATAATTAATCCAATTTGGATAAGAAATGATAAAATTCTATGATAGGGTTACAAACATGCATATTTTGTATGAAGGATAAAAAGAGACCTACAACTTGAAGGATAGAAATAGATAGGTTTAAGAAAAACACTATAGACTTGTGACACTTCAAGAGAAACCTCAATAGCCAACACTTCACACAACCTTCAAGAAACCAATAGACTTAAAGCAAGGTACATGAAGGACAAATAGATGATGGATATGAAACATACACTCTATAATTAAAACTTCAAAAAAGCAGACTTAGAATTCAACAAGAATCTGAGATGTCTTATATTTCTTCAAAAGATTTTGGCAAAGTTATTTTGATAGAGCTTCATTATATCAAGCCGACGGATACAAATCAAGAGTTCAAAGCTGGAATTTATAGGAAGAAAGAAGGTAAGAAAGAGAGATAAATTGGAATATAAGGGGTCATTAATGATCCTAATTCCACTCATAACAACCACCATCACAATATTTCTCAAGCCTTATCCTACATTAATGTCATTGTATCTTTCTCTAGCATGATGGAGAATGTGAATATCAAGACTAGTTGCAAGAAGCGATCCCCACTTTTGCATGAATAATTATCTAGATATTATGCATTAATTCCCTTTAATATCTTCCTTAATCATGCTTGACATTATTCACATTTTTAGGTAGTTACTTGAGCTTGATTATTGATGCTCTTTTTGACATTCCTTACACAATCACCATCCTACCATTGCTTCTAAATCCTGAATATAGATCTATTATGGATGAAAAAATCAACCTATTGGTTTCCATATATTCATGACTACAAATTAAGATCCATAGGATAGGGTCACTTGAATTTTAATGAGACATAAAACCTAAATCTAGAATCTTTTAAAAAGTTTTATAGGGATTTAATGGTATTAAATGACTTTTCACAGTCTGCTCCTGGTTATCCAGTTCACGTTTGATCTTATATTTATGTATTCTACCTTCTCAGGTGGAAAAATAATTCATCCAAAATGTCTTCCTTCATGTCATCCTATTGATATATTTATCTTGGCTTGACCTAATTTTAATTCATTCTCCATTTGAAGTCCCTAGATTTTAAATTTTGATATCAATCATTGATCTTGATATGGGATTCTCATATTATGCCAACTATCAACTCCTCATTTATTCAGTAGTATTCTTATATCAGATATTTTAATCCTTAAACTCATGTATACCATAAATCTTAATTTTCATAACTCAAACATGATTCATATATCTTCTACTAGTTTAACATGGTTGAGACACTTGTTATTTGTGCATTTTCTCTTAGGATTTGCTGACATTTTGACCCATAACTCACCATTAGATCTACTTTGTATGATGTATTATGCACCATTAGTCCATTTTATCCCACTTCCCTTGTTAGTCAATGTGCACCATTATATTTTTGTTTAGTTACCCAAGATATTGATAGTTTTTATTAATGCATTTATGCTAACTTTTTGACTTAATGTTCACCATTGATCTTTAATGCATGATCAAATGCATGCCATTAAATCTTCAGGACCCACTGATCTCATCCTTACCCACTCACCATTGGATATTTTGATATGATTGAATCCATACCATTTATCTCATTCTAGGGACCTTTGACCTATTGATTGCCCCTGTGTTATTGATTTGATCAAGTGAGATTTTGATAGTTGTCAGATTTATATTTATCTTCGAGATCCTCTGGGTTTTTTTTAATTCAAATGGATATTCATCATGAATTTTATTTAGCATCCCCATAAACATCTCATTATAATAAATTATCCCTATAGTATGTCTAAATTATGGTCTAGTTTATTAAGCTTACATTGGTCATTTTTTTTAAACAAGGGCACTATGAGGCATCAAAATAAAACTAAAATGAATACCATCAAGAGTTTTAAATGATAAGGGTTGTAATTTGGCTTTTGAGGCCAAAATTTAAATAGGTACTCATAATTTTAAAAATCTCTCCAACATTCTCTGACACTGACTTGGCATATGTGGCCCTTTAAGGAATCAAATCTTCATGTTTGTGAAAGTGCAAGTAGTTTTATTGAATATTTAAAGACGTTACATATGGATATGGTTTGAGTTAAAAAAGTGTGTTGTATTAAAATATTTAAAATCTCTATTTTATCTCAAAAACCATTTCACTAAGTTTTTGTGATTTCAAGAGATCTGACTAGCATCATTTAAGGGCTAAATCATAGAAATGTAGACATACATGTCTACATAATTATAGGTCTGCATGTGTGGACATTGCCTTCAAATGTGAATAAATATTTTTAACTTTAAAATATATGAATATATGAAATTATATGTCTCTATTATTTATGGCATCCTAGGACTAGTGGAGAAGAGGTGTATCTTCAAGTTCAATGCCCAAGACACTCTAATGGAACCTACTGGCAGAATTGGCCAACTTGAAGTGGTGTCAAGCCTTTGAATCATGATGGAAAGGGTCTAATGATATACATTTATAATATATATAATGAATTTAATTTATTCAACTAGATCCCAACTCACATAAGGATCTCATAAAATAATTAATTGCATTGAAGAAGTAAAGCAAACTAATATACACCTACATGACTACATGAATAACCCAGTTGGTTTTCATACTTGATTAAGATAATGAAAGGTTTGTTGATTGATTTTAAATAGATAAAAAAAATTTGGATACACTAAAGATTAAAAAAAACTAAACTATTATTAGAGATAATATTTCAAACATACTCATATCAAACATCTACAATTACACAACCAATTCAATACCTACAACCTTAGGCAGAGCTTGGAAAATAAATGCATGGCTAAACAAGGTGATAGAAAAAATAAAAAGATTTAGGTTTGAATATAAAATAGTCTTCAATAAACCTCAATTAATATCAAAATTTCAATAATCTAATTAATAAAATCAAGTTTCTAGGTTCAATGTTCAAAACTCTAACTCAATCATCACCTACAGTCATGGTATAGGTTGATGGTTTGTGAAAATGTGAAATCTCAAGGAGGTTACAGAGTTTAAAATAAAGGTTATAAATGTTAAAATTTTATATGAAATTCATTGAAATGATTATGTACTTGTAAAAGTTTTTAAAATATAAATGTATACAAGGTATTATAGGACTACCTACAAGTTGACTGCAGTGACTCAAGTGATTTTTAATCTTAGAATATGATGTATGAGAGTTTGGATGTTTTTATGGATATATTAATAGAATTTATTTAATAAAAAAGAGACTATAATAAATATTATATAAGGATACATTGATATAGAATCACTTTAACCCTTCATACTCACACATAGTCAATTGACACATTTAGGCCTGCTCAACCCTATAGTGGTGAGATGTCTACATTATCATGAAGTACAATGTCTATAGAGAGAATAAAAATCATATTAAATTCACTATTATATTATAACATTACTCTTCCATGTGAATTTTAGGGACAAATAAGACAAGGTCAAATTTTCATAAAGTCTCCTAGGGCCTGTTAAGCTTAAACATGCAAAAATAGGTCTATGTGTCTCAAAATGGTGAAGAGTTGGTCTGTTGAGGATGATAAAATAACATGATGACTCTTATGAGGTTATAAAGACTCAAAAAAATCATCTTATAAAACTTTAAACCCTTCAATAGTGAATAATTAATGTAGACACAAGGGCTAGGGTCTCTCACCTTACTTACAAACCCTAGGCATCAACTAATGGTGTATATAAGTAGTATAATGAATAAATAGGGTGAAATATTAAATTTTAAACATGTAATATAAATTTTATATACCTATATAACTCATTTCCATCTTAATTAGACCTCAGGAAATGATCTTCAAGCCAAAAACTCTTTTAGACCTCACAAATAAATAGACTACCAACCCAAGTTATAATTTAACATGCTCATATATATTATGGGAAGATGCATGGTGTCTAAATATATTTTTAATAATATTTAACCCCTATTAATTCATTATTCATGGCATTTTGATGTTTATCTAAGTCTTGTCCTTTATAAATCATCTTTAAGACCCTAAAGCACTCCCAAGATGCGTATAAGGTCAAATTTGACCTAATGAGAGAAATAAGATTATAATATGCATGAAAAAATTTATATGTCAATATAAAATATATTAAAATCATTTATAACTCCAATAATATCCACATCATGTAACTTGATGTTACTATCACCTATAGAGATGCATTTAAAGCTTTATTTTTGTAGTGTTTTGACTAGAAAATAGGGTTCTTGAGCATATGAATGAATGGAAATCATTGGGAGAGGTTAATTGGGGTTTATATTGTCTTCTTAGGTAAAAAAATTCAATCATTTTCTCTTTAAATTACACCTACAATTCTGATTCTAAAAATTAGTCTTAAACAAGCTCAAAAAGAGACTATGTTTTGAGAACATTTCATGCTTCTCACACTTTCACAGGGTCTCAAGATCTAAAATGGAGTTTTGTCATAGGATGGGTAAATTTAATCACATAATTTTTGGTGGTTTCACATTTTTGTGATATATCTAGAGTTAAACTCAACCTTCTAATAAAGGAGGCATAATTGATGCCTAATTGAGGGAAAAAAAAGAATAAAGACAATTCCACTCACTTTGAGGCTATAAAATTGTCATGGAGTTGTAAGGACCTACTGGGTCCTCAAATATATCTTTATTTTACTATTATTTTCCATACACTATTCTACATAAGGAAGTTTACATGATTTTAGGGCTATCAAGAAAAGAGGCATAGGGATATATTTTTATGTAAAATGAAATCTTGGTGGTAGTTTGAGGCCTCCAAATTAATTTTTATAGGTATGATATGATGTGAATAGGCCATCCATCTATAAATATTTTATTGGTGAATTTTAACTCAATATTTGACCCATATAAGCAATATTGGCCTAGTGAGACAAAAGGCTTTTAAGACACCTAAGGAGTTACTTGATGATTTACACTAAGATGTCAATTGGGAGATCTTCTAAAATTAATGAAATGTGTCAATATAAGATCTATAATGTAAATCAACATGACTTGATGGTCAAGATTGTCATTTTTCCATTCATAAGCTAAGATAAAGGGTAGTTTTGAAAATAAAATCAAGGTGTTAAGAAAGGTTTAAGACTTCCATGACACTTGGAGGAGGAGATCATCTTAAATATGGAATAACTATCCTTTTAAACCTAATGGAGTAGATTATAACTCCTTATTTGTAGCTCTCTTGAGAGACACTCAAGACTCTTTCTATTTTACACCCTTCTCTCTTCTTCTCACATATTTCTCTATATATTTGGCTTATATAGGCTATGTTTGTATCTTCCACTTGGGTATGGGGAATCCATTTCCATTTTCAATACTATTATCAAGGAGAAATTTTTTGTTTTACCTCCTCCTTTGACTAGTTTCAATGTGTATGCTTGACTAGTTGATCTTGTTAAGTGATTAACTTTACTTCCTTAGAATGGTTGTCCTTTATTACATTCATACTCAATTTAAAAATAATTTTTCAAGTCTTTTAAAGTGTCAAAGTGAAGTGTTAAAGGTTTATTTATTTTTCTATTCACTAGTTTCATCATATGACCTCTTGATTAGTCTTCCTATCCCAAGCATCTTTCACAAATTTAATGAGAAGTATTGATGTAGAGAGGCAAATTTGGAGTAGTGTTTGTTATAGGTTAATCACATGTTTTAATTTAATTTATATCTATTTGGTATTGGTCAAAAAATATTTGGTTCATCACCCCCATTATAATAGGTTTCTCTCCCTTTTCCTAGCGAGTGGTAGATTAGTGTTTGAGCCTAAGTGATTCAACAAGGGGAGCTAGCCCTGTAACCTAAATATTCTCCTCTATAATAGGTCACCAACAAACTTGAGGTGATTCAATGATATTAAATTTTCTTAAGGCTTAAAATAAAACCCTAAGCATGCCTAGCTAATGATTTACCTCCTCTTTCCAACCAATAGCCTTTCAAGATATTAATCATGAAAAATGTAGAAAAGGAGGGTTTTACATGTGTTTTCAAACTTATACAAACTTTCACAGTCAAGGTAGAGTCAAAATATGTCATATATATTAGGGATAACTAAATTTAATCATAATATAAAATAATAAATTATTCACAAGTCAAAATAATTTAAAAATTGATCATTTTTCTCTATCATTCTCCTTGGTAGCTTTAGACAGCCAATCAGGTTTTTGCTCAGTCCATACAAAGGAGAGAGAATGGTGACCTAATATCTTAGATATATGAATTAGGTATAATTAAATTCCAATAATTTTCATTATTTTTTAAATTTATGGAACATTATTTATGAAAAATTTTTAAGAACTTAGTTAGTCAAAAGTATCTTTTACATCTACACAAGGTCAACTTTTAAAGAGTTTTAGTGTATTTTTTGGCTTAGTATAATGAATGTGTAGTTTTATTGTGCCTCCCATGGGTTCTAAAAATAAATAATACTTTTTATAAACCACTATTTCACAATGTGTGATATGAAGGGATAAAGGAATCTCCATTTTAGAGAAATTGCAAGTTACAGGTAGTGTTTTCTTCATGTTTTAAGAGCCTTTAATTCATGAATTTAGAAGTGAGTAATGGTTTTAGGTTATATGGTGATATTATTAGAGTTTATTAAAATATTATCTACTATAATCACATAACTAAGTCATCAAATTAACAATCAACTCCCTCAAAGTCCTATTTTCATAAGTATGGTTCTCATACATAATATAATCTCCTTTATAAGTGTGAGTAGGATGTCATTTTCATAGATGTAAAGAACCATAAATTTATAATAAATAATGAATTATATTCATATAATATCCATAATATATAATATTTTATTCATTATACTCATTGCCTCATACTCATATAACCCATTCTTAGTCCTGGGGAGAGACATGCTCTCATTTTAGCATATGCATGCCTCTTTAGGCAATTTGAGAAATCATAGCTATGACTATTAGAATAAGGTATTGAACTTAATAATAATAAAATATATCATTAATAATTATGGAGGATATAATGGATCAATATCAATAAGGCCATACCACTCAAGATATAAAACTCAATCAAAACACCTATTGAGCATAAGATAATGATTGTACATTAAAGAGACACTAATTGTGTGATGAGTCTATGAGGTATGGAGATGTGGATAATAAAATTTAAGATTAATTAATATTTTATAAACAATAAAATATAATTTAAAAATTAATGTGGAAGGAAACCTTAGTTTTCATCTCTCTCTCATCATCAAGAGCCTTGAATTGAACATCTACAGGCCTAACTATAGATGGAGAACATGTGAGCAAAGGAGTCCTATTTTAGCATATTTTTAAGGTTTATAGAGTGAAATAATATTTTTAACCTCATGTAATTGATGAAAAAATTTGATAATTTGTGATAAATACCATTCAATAAGAAACCTCACCTCTCACCTTTCACACATAGTCAAAAATACACTAATTGTCACGTACTGGTAGAGTCTGAGGGAAAGTAAGGTGACTGAGTTATGAATGCACATGAAAAAAGGGTTAATAATTTATATTAAAGGTTTAATATCATATTTATCATGTTTCACCACTAAATTAAATATCAAAATTCCAACCAAGGAAGGATGATGTCTACATTTTTCACTCAAGCAGACCTAATTGAACACCTATAGGTAGAAGCATTAATTAGGAAAGGAGAATGTGATGAAACATGAATGGAAGAGAACTAAAATAATTTTAAAGAGGTATATTTACTTTTTTTTCAATGTTATTAGTATCCATTTAATTCTCTATTCCTCTAAAGCAAAGAAGATCCTTGATAGGCTAATTAGGCCTAATAGGCCTAAATAAGCAGTCACATTCGTCTACATGAAAATTGAAGATAAAATGTATTTTTGGAGTATTATAAGGTTTCAGATCTCCATTTAAGTGATTAATATAGGATAATAAACTTTAAATCATAAAATTTGAGTAAAAATCCTAAGAACTATGCCATTAGGGTTAGACTAATCTAGTGTCTCATAAACACTAAGCATGGCTAATCTTGGAGAAGAGTCAAGGAGAGAGGAAAGTAAAGGAAGGAAAAAAAATATAAAATTCATGTGGGGTTACATATATCCCAAATATCCATTTGGATATAAAACCAAATACTCTCACACCTCCTCAAGAAAGTATACCCTTCTTGAACTCTCTAATTGGCCTAATAATCAAAATTGGTCTCCTTACGCTCAGATCTATACGAAGATGTGAAACAAGACTATGATATAATACAATAAGGTGGGAGGAGGGGTTATATAATAAAAATCCTCATGTTTTTCCATCATAAAACCCCCCACCTCTATGAGTCATCACTAAGAGGTCTAGACACCAAAAAAACCTATTTTTCTTCAAAAAGGAGCTTGGTAAGATCAAAGTTTTGTTTGGATCATAAATGAGGTCTAACATGGATCATAATGGTGTTTACATATGATTTATGGCTATATATACTTCCAATATATGTAATTTTTAGAGAGGAAGAGGATGTATCTTCTATGAATCATTGTTAAGACCAAAGGAGGCTCTAAACCCTCCTTAAACCCCTCATAGTGATCCGATGGAGGAAATATGATTCTTAGTTCCTTAAAATGAAATTTTATGACATTTTAATGATTGTTTTGTGATATTAATATGTCTCATGGGCATATTTAATGGTTTTTGGTTGCACAAGTAAAGTATATATTGTACGAACAAGGCCAATAATGACTACTATAGGCCTAAAAAGGGTAGTTTTAGAAGGTATCTCATATAATTGGTTTGGGTAAGGAATATTAGGGTATCATAGAACCATATGTGATAGGATAAATTCTTAGAGGAATTTTATATATTCTCATGAGGAAGGGTTACAATGACTGAAACATCTCTTTGAGACACCTAATGTTGACCAAGTATGCTACTAAGAGCTCCAAGAGACCTGATACAACTAGGTAGTAGTACTTGAAAGTGGTTTTTAGGTTTGAATAATTAGGATGTGATATAATAAATTTTAAAATTAACTAAAATATATGGTGATGTACATTAAATAAAAATGAAACCTAGAGTGGTAATGAGGAGAAACATATCTTGATAAACTGGTTTTCATTCCCCTAAATCCCTAAAAGAAGTCCTGAGAAGATGTTCTTAATCAAAGGTCCTAATGAAAATTTTTTATAATATGAATAGGTTATTAACATAACATTTAAGGATATCATATATATATATATATATACATACATACATACATACATATATATATATACACATATATAGATATATATACATATATATATATATACATATATATACATATACGTATATATAGATATAGATATATATATACACATATATACATATATATATATATATATGTATATATATATATATATACATATACGTATATATAGATATATATATCTATATATATATATACATATATATACATACATATATACATATACATATATATATATATATATCTATATATGTATATATATATATACAAATATATACATACATATATATATATATATATACATTCATACATATATATATATATATACATACATATATATACATATATATATGTATATATATGTATATATGTATATGTATATATGTATATATATAAATACATATATATATATATACATATATATATATGTATATGTATATGTATATATATATATATATTTATATATATATATATATATATATATGTATATATATCTATATATATATATGTACATATATATATATGTATATGTATATATATATATACATATATACATATATATATATGTATATATATATATATATATATATATATATATACACACACATATACATATATATACATACACACACACACACATGTGTATATATATGTATACATATAGATACATACATGTATACATATATATACATATAGATACATACATACATATATATATATATATATGTATATATGTATATATATATATATGTATATATACATATATATATATATATATATATATACATACATGTGTGTGTGTGTGTGTGTATAACATAGTTCATAGATTTTCAAATATGGATTGAGGGTCATGAAGGCATAGGAGTTGAATGCAATTAAAAACATGGGATAATACATAGTGAAGAGATGAGAGAACATGATTAAATATGGATATGAACATCATATATTTAAATTTAAGGTGTAAAGGTAATATATTTTTAACTACCTCTTCAATAGGTGGCATTATAACTCCTTATTTAATGACTAAGAAATCTTGAAATGAAGACCACTATGCCACCAAGGTAGTGTATGGGGTTGTTTCTACCCCCATTTATGTTTGTAAATAATTTATTGATGAATGATGGTCATCATGGCCTCTCCTCCATACTTCCATGACACATTTTTAATTTCCTTCCCTCATATATTCTATAAATTTAGCCTCAATTGGATTTGTATATATCATTTGGTGGAGTATGATGAAGCCCTTCCCTAACGAACACTTATTTATTCCTTTGAAAATTGAATAAATTTTATATATAGCCTGATCATATACATACAAATATTGTATACTCTTGATGGTTAATAAGTGTTAGTGGTAGTGTGTAAGCTCCATTCATTTATCCCATTTTATTACCTAATTTCAGGTTGGTTTGTCATATTAGTAGGTCATATGGAGTGTGTTAATATACTTTAATTGGCTAAGTGTGGAGGTCGATTCACTAGTGTCTCTTTCAAGACCTCTTAATCAACTCCTCTTGGTATTTATTTTTTTTCTCACCTCCATATTGAAAAACATGTGCCTAGAGACCTATTGTGAGTTAGTGTGGTAGGTTTAACTTGTGTTCATTTTCATAATGTAGGATAAGTAAGTGTAGGATGGATATATTGGTTCATCACCTCCCATAGATTAGGTTTATTTCATGCAATAATTCTATCCCTTTTCATTAACAGGCAAGTATGATTAGGAATTGAGCCTAGATGATGTATCAATGGAGCTAGACCCAAAACTAAAGGTTCATCTCAATCAATAGGATACCCACACCTAGATTTGATCCCATTTTATCAACTATATTAGGTATTTTTTAAACACTTATACCTCAAGCGTATGATCCAGACTAATAACAAGATATGTAGTATGCGTATTTACATATGTCCAAGGAATATGAAGGTTCTGAGAAGTTAACACCTCTAGGAGAACAAGATCAAGTTGATGATGAGGAACACAAAGATCCTAATGAGCTAATATGTCTTGAATACCACCACCAATAAATTCAATTACATGATATAGTAATATATGATGAATAAATTCTTCAATACAATCAAGAGATTAGATTGACAAAACCAATAGAGGACATTTGGTATTAGTACCTAGACATATGCAATGAATTTGAGGATATTAAAGGTCATATACTTTATATTATATATATTTGTAATGTTTTTTAGGCTTCCATCCTATTTTATAAATATATGTGGGGACCCAAAAGAAACCATTAAGATCAATTACATAATTTATTGGATCTATAGAGGATAATAATGAAATTGCTCCTATGCGCCAAGAGATAGTCATGTTTGGGATAGGCACAAACATCAAGATACATCATGAGAAGTATATTGAGCCATATGACAAGTTCATATTTATATGGTATTGGTTTTATGTTTCCATATGATAAGATCATGACCAAAGGAGTGACATTCAAGAAGAGGATGAAGATGACAAGAGAAAGGTCCAAGAGGAAGTTTGTCTCATGCCATTTTACACCTCATAAAGCAAGTGATAGTACAAGATTCCTATTTTATTTAGGAGGAAGTATTTGTTTTCAAGTCATTTGTATATAGTTAGTTTATTTCTTGTTAGTTGTGTTCGCTAAGTGCTTAGCTAGAACATGTGTGTGTCTTATTTATTTGATTTATGCATGTCATCCTTGTTTTATGTGTTTGGAGGTCAAATAAGTTATTTTATTTTGTCAAGTATTGGTTATTTATAAATTTTAGTGCACATGACTCAATTTACCAATGGAATGATAAGGCTACTAATTTAGTAAGCATTGCAGGCATACTACCCACATGAATTTCCAATTTGTTGACCAATATTGACCCTTAAGGTAAAAATGTCAACCCATATAGGTTGAAAATTGAGTTTTCATGTATTAATAAATTTTTAATATTCATTTTAATTTCTTAATAGTCTTAAAAAATTCTTCTTAAGGTCTTATTATCATTTTTTCAAATAATTTTGGAGAAATTAAGGTAACGTCTTATATTGGTCTTGTAGTGGTCTAGTCATGTCATGGTACAATGAGACTTGGTCAAGTATTTTCATAGGTACTTAGGTGTACCTAAAAGTAATTTAATGATTTAATGACCTTGTATAAATATTTCACATGTATTTATAAATTTTAAGGTTCTCTTGTGAACTTTAAGATAAGAAAAATTGAAGAAAAAGATGATTTCTGGGTGATTCTAACATATGACAAAGCCTCAAAAGTGAATAATATATAAAATAAACTTGAAAATGTTCTTATAGGATTTATATAACTATCATGTATATTATGATGTCATACATTGGTTAGAATATTTCATTTCAATGGCAAAAAAGGAGTTTCACTTACTTGTATAGAATTAAGAACCTCACTTTCAGGTAAAAAAATTGTATAATTATCTCTTAAGATTATTTAGGTAAGAATCATGATTATATTTCAATTTTATATCTCAAAATTTTAGATAATCAATTAGGAACACCATCACTCCCTTCATAATCTCTTAAAGGTAAACTTCAAGTGAATGGTATAGGTTGTATAGGTGGAGTTAGAGATTGAGATTTTGACTAAATTTAATGACCCCTACACACTCTTAATTAATACATTTTTTTGTTTGATTAATTTCCTTATCTTTATGAATAATATATAAAGATATAAGGTGATTTTTTGAGGTGCAAAACCATGATAAGGTTAGTTTTGGGCCTCTCAGGTTAAAGAATAAACTCATTAAATAATGAGAGAAATTTTTAATGATCCTCATAATTCTATAAATCTCTCCCATTTCATTATCTAACACTCACTTGGCATGTGTGGCCCTTCAAAGAAGTAAATCATTATGTATGTGAAAGTGCAAGAAGTTTTCTTAAATCTTTCAAAAAGTTGTATATGGAGATGGTTTGAGTTAATAAAGTGTGTTGTCTTAAAATATTTAAAATATATATGTTGATCATGGTCATTGATGTCATAAGTTATCATTAATGTCAAAAAAACATGAGTTACTAGTGAATTAATGACAAAGAGGTCAGTTTGATATATTGTAAGGCTTATGAAATCTATAAAATTCACTGAGGACAAGGAATATGTTTTGAGTCATCCGTAGGTGGCTTGTTAAGGTTCTGGTAGTTCCAATTGACCTTTAGAGAGAGAAAAATACACCATTCTAAATTATATAAGCTGGAATATCATTGAACATCATGGAGATCCTCCCAGACCAAGAAGCTTGTGTATTTATTATGTGTAATTATGAAGTCAAATTTAGTCAAAGGTTTTCATGAAGATGTTGTACATAGTGCCAAGATGGTACCTATTATGGTATTAATTTTCATCCTTGGAGGGGTTTCTTTAGGATTACTCTAACTAAGCCACAAAATTTGGAATAACCCTAGGTTGTGAGTATCCTATTATGGAGTTGAACCTCCATAAAAGGATAGCTTACTCTTAATGAATCACCTAAATATTGATACTACTGGGAAAAGGGATAAAGAGGGGGTAATGGGTTATTAAGAGAGATAAAAAGGTGATGCACCAAATTAATATGGGGAAAATCACATGAGCTTGAACACAATAAATTATAACAAGACATTCCTTTCTCACACAATTTAACAAACTAGCTTATTCCCATAAGTATTTCATAAATTAGGCTTACCAAGTAATGAATGAAAATAAGGAAGAATTCTAAGATTCACACCAAGAATCCATTAGTGTCCAAATACCATGAGTTTAGACTTGTAAACAGCTTGAAAAAACCTTAAAAGAGGCAAGAAAGAAGGATAATGGATGTGGAAGACTTTCCTTCACAAGACATCATGCATAAGCTTGCTAAACACTAGCTACAAGTAAGAGATAGGTGAAAAATTATCTTATTAATTTAAGTAGTTATTACAAATTTTTGATATGGTATAGCCTTATATAAATTAGAGTTTCATTATACTATAAAAAAATATTAGTATATCTTGCCAATGGGGAAGAAATGGGAGATATAGAGAAAATGGGAAGAGAGAGAGAAGGAGCAAGAAGAAAAAATTTAATAAATGATATCAACCACCTTCTATGAATTCTCAACCATATTTGGATAAATTACGATTAATTATTCTTCAAAAAATTAACCTTCATTATCTCCATATAGTCTTCAAGTTCCTTCATTGGCTGAGAAACATACTAGAAGACAAAACTTTTTTGTTGAGGATGATGAGTCATGATCAATTAAAATGGGAAAGTTTCCAAAGACTTTTGAAATTTCATTGAATGCTCTTCACATATTCTCTACCCACTAGATCTCTCTCTAGGATTTTTATGCCATCTTCCACTTGCCTTTATTATAAAGACAAAATCTTCATATCCATGGACCTGACTGAGCCATGACAATGTCTATTTTAAGAAGATACGTGTACCTACTAAAAGTGAATGATATGATTATGTTAGAAGACAAGACACTCCTTTCATAATCACAATTATACCCCTAATTCAAACCTTGAACATAGGTCTGCTATAAATTAAACTAATGACCTTATCCATTTTAATATATTCATAATTTCAAATGAAGATCGATAGGTTAGGGTTTCTTGATCATGAACAAGACATAAAACTCACACTTGAGGCCTTTTGATAGATTTAATCAAGCTTTAATGGTTTCCTTGACTTTATAGGGTTTATTATGGTAACCCAAATCACATTTTGATCTTTCATCTATTCATTTGCCTACCTAGGTGGAAAATCCTTTGATTTGATGTGTATGCCTATGTGTCATCTCCTTTCCATGATATTGTTTATCATAATTTTAAAAAATGACTATTATTGATTCAGACACATGTCATCATCTTCATGCCCCCTATAAATTCATGACTATTAGTGAGTTCACCATGATTGAGATACTTGTAACCTTTGCATTTATCCTCAAGATTTTCTGACCTCTTGACATTGTGTTCACCATTAGATCTTTGATTCATGATCAAATTCATGCCATTGATCTCTTTTTTGACTTATTGACTCTAGCTTTGAATGTGGATCATTGATTTGGATTTGTATACAAGAATACACACCATCAATCTTGGTTCGATATATTTTGGCTTGATTACTTTGTGAGATTTCCCATGTGTTGTTGATCTTTGCTCTGTGTTTTTGAGATCAATCCACTTGGTATCCTTGGATTCAAATTCATCTTGTGTAAATATTTTTGAATCCAAATGTCTATTTCCTACATCTTGAATTTGACATTTCCAGGCACATCCCACACTACTAGATCCTTTTTAAGACACACATTTAGCTTGAACTTGTGAATTATTTTTCTCAAATGAATCAAAAGGATTATAACTAAGCTTATACCTTTAGAGGTCACCAATTATGAGCTAGTTTATTATCTTATCTGTGAAAACCAATTCTTTTATTGGTTTTCTATATAGTTTTACTCATTGAGAAAAGACAAATAGACCAAACCCTGAAGGGTGTATTTACTTCCCTTAATCCTTACACCATAGCTGTAGATGAGAATTGCTCAATCTATACATCTAAAAGCTTCATATTAAATCAAATTTTGGATAACATTTTTGGCAACCTCCTGGGATTGCATACCTACTATGTAAAATAGTAGTTTTCTTATATAATCTATTAGACATATAGAGTCACAAGTAATTATCCCAAATGACATGAAACTAATAAAAGGTTGTCACTTTTCTAAAACCTCTACTTGAAGTAATAAGGAAAATAAGAAATGAAATAACATAGTGCCCAAGGCACTTATGGAAGGAAAATATATAACTAAAAATAAATGTACACAAGGCACTTAGAGGAAAACATAAAATCTATTGTAATATGTACAAGGATTACACTTACAAGTAATATCCTCTTATATCAAATGGGAAGATTTTAGCATCATTCACTAGTAATGGACCAAGATGAAAAATACCTTGTTTTGGAGACACCAAAATTGGTGAACTAGGATAATTTATTTCCAATCTTTTTGGTATGATCTCTAATGGATGAATTCAAGCAAATATGTCTCCAATGTAGACATATTGGTCCAAATCTTCAAATCTTGCTTCATGTTAGACTGTAGGATCACATACAATCTTCTCACTTAATAGATCTTAATTTAACCAATCTTCTTCAAACCTAAAAACATTATTACTACCTTCATGTGATACTTCATCTTGTGATTTATCAACTATGACAACCTTATTCACCCATGGTTGATCAAAGTGGCATATTTAGCTCCTAGTATCCTCTTTAGGAATCTCCACTTATTTATCCACCACTTGTATCTCACTGATTGAGTCACCAAGACTACCTCCAGTTACCTTATTGAATTCATGATTACCTAGAAATAAGATATAGATTTATTGAAAAAATTCAAAAAAGTCTTCATATTTATCTTGTTCAACCCCTTCATGAAAATTTGAAGCATCATTGATGACATTTGGTTGAAAATCAACTACATCAATCTCTTCATCCTCACAAAAATATGATATATGGTAAATATATTGGTCTTCTTCCTCTGCATATAAGGGAGGGTCATTATTGTATGATAGGTATAACTCATCATGATTTTGAGAATCTTCAATGGTATGCTTCTCAAACTTTATCACTTGAGAACTTGAGATGTCTCCCTCATCAACCTCATACAAGGTTTCCTCTTTTTTTTCAACTATAAATGAGGTTTGATTTATCCAACCAAGTTCTAAAAATATGTGTTTGTCTTTCTTAAGGTCTTATTTACCTTATTCTAGATCTAACCTATCAAGGCTACCTTCATTTGACACCTCATCCTGAAGTGGGCCAACCTCTAATACCTAGTTTAAATCCTCCTTTTCATCTATGTAGTATAGATAGTTAGTAATCCATTTAAGGTCTTCCATATATTTGGCTTCAGTATTGTCCTCTTATGGATCCAACTCATTAGTGTCAAAGCCATGCCAAGAAGGTTGGTCCAAACCTATATTTTCCTCCTTTGAATGAAGTGGGATACCTATCATGATTTATTCATCATATACACTTACATTTTCCTCTTCAAGCTCACCTATGATTGCAATTTACTCCTTTATTTTTTGTAAAATATGTTCTTTCTCCAAGAGGGAGATGGTGTGAGAAAGAAGAGGTTCACCTTGTTTACATATTAAAAGAGTGTCTTTCCAACTAGGGACTTTGAAGGCTCTTGAGGGAAGGAATAAGAGTCATGGAGCTCCTATAGGGTAAGCTCATTGAGTGAAGATAACAACTCTTTTTTTTGAACTGGTTCATGTACTACCTCAACTAACTCTTCCTCTTTCTTCTTTACACCTTTTTTAACTAATTTCCATGAGGGAAAGGTGTAAGATACAACCACATCCTCTTGATTTTGACTCTTTTCTTCCTTCCTCATCTTTATCTCTAACCCTTTTATTTGCCAGTCTATATTCTCTTGGAATAGCCTCTCTTTAAGGCGGTTAATAGATTCATGAATATAAGGAATACAAGAAGTCTAGTATGAGATACATGAGGGTTCTTAAGGAGGGATGGGATCTTGTATTTTAATAATGGCCAGTTCAACAATCGTATCCTCTTTTTTAAATATTTCTTGGATTGAATTCTAAGAAGGGAAGGTTTGAGGAACAAAAGAAGGACTTCAAAACTCAAAAGGCCACTTGGGGAAGAATAGCTGGCATATACGAGGAATGAGGTGGTTTATTTGAAGACATATAAGTTTGATGGAGTTGGGCCTATTGTTATTTAAGGTTTTTTAGCTTATCCTCAATGCTTTGAATTAAATCATTTACATACATCATGTCACTTGAGAAGTTTTTCCAATTTCCCCTCTCAATAGGTTCCCATTCCTCTTTCATTAATTGTAATGCATTTCCTATGTCAAGAATGATATGATTAAGGATATCTTGACCAGGTCCCCTCTATGTATTAAGGTCGATCATGTACCTTTCATAGCCTAAGATTATTTGCCTCCAACTTGAAATGGATATATTTGAGGAGTAACTAGGGACATCTTGAGCCTAATAAGGTTGATCATAAGACTGATAGGTTGTTTGAGGGCACAGGGGTGAGGCCATAAAGATTACTAATCTGATAAGAAGGATAAGGGAGAAAATAACATGAATTTTGATCAAGTGAGTGATAATACATACCAAATAATGATGATTAGGCACTTGGGATGCTTGAAGAAATTGATGAATGATTTTAATCACCATTTATGTTTTCACACATGCCTCCAAAGGTTGATTAGATAAAGATAACACCAAAAATCTTTAAATAGTGAACAATGTAGTTATCCCATCAAGTGCAACAAAAACTATTATGGTATTAATTCGATCCATTAGAGGGGGTTGTTTAGGATCCCTCAAACTAAACCATAAAATTGGAACAAACTCAGATTATGGGTATCTTATTATGTGTTTGAACCTCTAAAAAAGGTTGATCTCCTCTTGATAGATCACTTAGACTAATGCTACTACTGGGAAAAGGGATAAAGAGGGGGTAAAGGGGTATTAAGAGAGCTAAAAAGGTGATGAAAAAAATTAAAATGGGGAAACTAATATGAGATTGAACACACCCTAAATCATCACAAGACAAATCTTGCTCATATAATATCACTAACTAACATATTCACATAAGTATTTCATAAACTAGTCTCACCAAGCAATGAATGAAAATAAGGAGGAATTATAAGATTCATAGTAGGAATACACTAATGGCCAAAAAACATGAGTTTATACCAAAAAATAGCTTGAAAACATGTTTAAAAAGGAAATAAAGAAGGATAATGGACATGGAAGACTCTCCTTCAGAAGCCATCATGCACAAGATTGCTAGATACTATTTACAGGCAAGAGATAAGTGAAAAATTGTCTTATCACTTCAAGAGGTATTTATTATAAATATTTTATAAGTTTTAGCCTTATATAAATTGTAGTATTATGATACTCCCAAAAAATGTAATTATATCTTTCCAATGGGGAAGAAATGGGAGATATAGAGAAAAGGGGAAGAGAGAGAGAAGGAGCAAGCAAACAAAATTTAATAAATGAGATCAACCACCTTCTATTAATTATCAACCATATTTGGATCAATTAGGACTAGTAATTCCTCAAAAAATTATACTTCATTATCTCAATATAGTCTTCAAGTTCCCTCATTGGATGAGAAACATACTCGAAGATAAATATTTGTTGTTGAGGATGATAGTCATGATCCATTGAAATGGGAAAGAGAATTTTGGAACTTTATTGAATTCTCTACTTGCACTCTCTACACACTATATTTCTCTCTAGGATTTATATGCTAACTTCCACTTGCCTTTGTTATAAATAAAAAATACTCATATCCATGGTCCTAACTGAGCCATGATTATGTTTGTTTTAAGTGGTTACATGTACCTAATAAAAGTGAATGGTATGACCATGTCAAAAGATAAGACACTCCTTTGATAATCACAATTATTTCCATACTTTAAACCATGAACATATGTCTACTATAAATGAAAACTAATGACCTTATTTTTTTTTCATATAGTCATAATTTCAAATGAATATCCATAGGCTAGGGTTTTTTTTATCATGATTAAGATATAAAAGTTACACTTGAGGGATTTTAAGAGGTTTAGATGAGATTTTATGGCATCCTTAACTTTTTAAGGTTTACTCTGGCAACCTAGATTGCATTTTTATCTTTAATTTATTCATTTTCATACCTAGGTGATGAAATCCTATAATCTGACATGTTCACCTATGTGGTATCTCCTTGCCACATTATTATTTATCATATTTTGAAAATATGAATATTATTTATTTAGACATGTGTCCTTATATTTGTGTCCCTTGTAAATTTGATAAAATTCTGTCTATTGATATCCTATAGATTCTCCTTTACTTGAATTTCATGTTGGCCATTGATATGTGATTGCATTTAAGATCGTGACACTTGTTAATCTTGTATCGATCTTTGACTAAGATTTTGAGAATGTGACACTTAGTAGTCCTGCATGCCTCATATGGACCCTTTTAATAGTATTCATATGGTTAACATCATTATGCCATGTGATGGCCTCATTTATAATCTAGGCTCATTGGTTTCTTGACTTCATGTGTACTGTTAATCTCCTCAGCATGATTGAACACATGCCATTAATCTTTGGTATGCCAGAAGAAATATGCATAATTGATTTTACTCAATCACCATGATCATCACACTTATAATCAATGCATTAAATATTATGACCCACTAACCTTTTATCCTTGTTCTCACCAATGATCTTATTCTACATGATTGAATGTGCATCATAGATATTTGATCTGCTAGATCAAACATGGTCCATCATTTTGCTTAGGAGTTCACCATGATTAAGACTCTTGGCACCTCTACATTAATCCTCAAGATCTAATGACCTCTTGACATCAAGCTCACAATTGGATATTTAATGTAGGATCAAACACATACCATCAATCTCTCTTTTGACTTATTGACTCTATCTTTGGATGTAGATTATTGATAAGGATTTATACATAAAAATATGCACTATCGATCTTGATCCAAGATATTTTGACTTGATAACTTCATGATATTGCACATTTGTTGTTGATATTTACTTTGAGATTTTTAGATCATGCCATTTGGTAGGCTTGTGTTCAACTTTAGCATATTTTAATATTTTTGAATCTAAATGGCTATTTCTTATGGATTGAATTTGACATTTTCATACATACCCCACACTGCAAGATCTTTTTGAAGGCATATACTTGGCTTAAACTTGTGAATTATTTTTCTAAAATGATTCACATGTATCATAACTAATCTTAGACCTTTGAAGGTCACCAATTATGAACTAGCTCATTCTCCTACTTATGAAAACCAATTACTTTATTGATTTTCTATATAGTTTCACTCATTATGAAAAGACAAACATACAAAACCTTGAAGGGAATAATTCCTTCCATTGATCCTCACACCATGGCTATAGATAAATATTGCTCAGGTTATACACACAAAAGCTTCATATGTAGGCCAATTTTGGCCAACAATACACTCAATGTTTTTTGTCTTTAAGAGATCCCAAGCTCAAGTTATAAACCTCAAAAGTTTTTGTAGTAGTATATTATGTGCTAGAGATAATCATATTTTAGATTCAAAAAATAGGCATTGTCATTCAAAAATATAGTGGTTGAGATTCAAACTGACTATGTATTCTAAATCAACCTAAGAGAAAAGAATGGATTGTAGAAGCCATGAAAATGGTCAAATCAATATGGTATAAAAATAAAAGATGGAATAGAAATCATGAAGAACAACCTCTAATAAGAATGGAGTTTTGAGAGTTTGTATAATTGCATTTATTACATGTCAAATTCATTAATGGTAGTTTGGTAAAAGTTGCAGGGGACCCAAGGAGAGTAAAAATGGACTAAAACCTTGTTAGATCATTGAATTTGATGAGATTAACATTTGATCATGTTACTAATTCCCTATAAAATAATAATATGCATTGAATCTGATTTGGAGGTGTGTTTTTGTGCAAGTAAATCATCATGAAATTTGATTTTACCTTAAGGTCTTTGAAAATGGTAGACAAGAGTTACTTTTAGAGTTGTGTGGTGTCTTTGGTCACTTAGGATTATTGATAAAATTGAATGGTTATGTTCTTAAGGTCATGATGCTATTGTAGATGTATTTTACATGATCATATTGATATTAAAAATGAAGTACACACTTAAGAAAAAAATAGAGATATGAATGTCTCTAGTCTTCTTATGGAAACAGACCCTATGAGTGTTTTCATAAGGTGAATGTATCTTATATAGCATATGGGGTTTAGTGTGTATTATATGGATTGAATTAATAGTTTACTATGGTAGATATCATGATATTAATGCATGTTTGAGATCAAGGTGGTGTTTAAGAAGCCAAAATTAGAACAATGGCTCATGAGAGTTGATGATTGATATATACGACTAATACCATTTAGGGTAAAGTTGTCTATGAGATTCAAGGCTTGGAGATGATCTAAGAGTGGGATGAAATTTTATATATGCCTTGAGATATTTCAAAAATATTTTAAGGTGATCATTTCTTGTAGCATCACAAGAAACTAGTAAACTTGAAAAGTGATTGTTGTAGTGTTCTTTAAGGTTGTGTTATGGGATGTATTATTCCATTGTTATCAAGATAACCTCATAAGGTCATAAAAGAATTATTTTGACATAGTGTAAATGACATGAATAATTTCAATGGTATAAGTATGACAGAAGTTATGAGTTTCTTATTTTAGGGTCTTGATTTTGTATGTTGAGTTGATTCTTTGAGTCAAAATGAAGAGTATCATGAAGAATTAAATGTCCTATGTGCATCAATATTACCTTAAGGTCATATAGGATCATGGATCTTATTAAATATAATTATAATTAGTTATTAAGAGGTCTAATAATATCATATCACAGTTTTTAGTTTGAAAAAGAGTGAGGTTTATAAATTAGTGAGTTTGCTAAGAAGATGTCATGTTTTATCTAATTCATAATTGCTTGAAGAGATTGAAGGGAAGTAGTTTGATGCAAGGAAGATTATATGGGAGATTTTTCATCATGTATAAATATATTTATGCCTATATAAGGTGGTTAATTTAGTCTAAGGGGTTTTTTTTTGAGTGATAAGGAGTAGACCTATTTTAATCAGGTCTCCATGATACCTATTAGTTGTGTGAGGCTTAAAGGAGATTTCATGAAGTGAGAGAGTGATGTGTGACATATAAATAATGGAAAAGGTATATAAATTTTTTTGGATAAAGTGTTTGAAATGTTTAATTTTTTATTTGAGGTATATGATGTTTCAAAGAGTCAAAGTATAATGTGTTTCTAAATCAGGACTAATGCATTAGGTCTCTCTTAGGCCTAAAGAGTTGTATTCGTATTAATGTGTTTCACCAACCTAAAGGTGATATAAATTTTATTGAGTTATATATGTAATGTTTATGTATTGATATTTTAATATTTAACTAAGTTGTTACGGTGCTTTGTCTAACCAAGATAATATTTGAGTAAGTGACTTGTATTAATACAAGGCTAGTTAAGCATATTTAGGCTAGAGAAGGTATGTGCAAATGAATTAAATATCAGAATACTATAAGGGGAAGAGTAGAGAGGTTAATATGGAAATAAATCCATACCACATATTCATGTGATGAATACCTATGATGTTTAATTAAAGTAATCAAGCAGTGAATTAGTTATTAGAATAAGAATAAGACCTAATGGGCCTAATTGGCAAGTTGAGTGTGTGTAGATGTGAAGTGGAGAAGAAGAGGATTGTGTGAGATTACATAGGTAGTGAAACATATCAAATAAATGATATTAATTAGTCATACACATCTATAGAGTTTCATGAGTGATTTCATGATAGTTTCAAGCCATAAAAGGGATAATTTAGCAAAGAAGGTAGGGATAGTTTTTGCTTATGTGAGAGGTAGATTTGAGTATGATAGAGCAAGAAAATACCATCATTAGTTGTGAGAGTGAAACAAGAGAATTTTGGATAGGTTTAGAGTGTTTATTTAGTGGGTGATTGATGATCAAGGGGGTTATAGCCTCCTAGCAAGTTGATGCTTGCTAAAGTCAAGTTGGTGCTTGATAAATTTAGGGGTTAGTGATCCTTGTTGGGTTAGTGCTCAACAATATAGTTTTAGAGTGTCAATTTAGTGGGTGATTGATTAACAATGGGTTTTAGCCTCCTAACATGTTGGTTATTGATAAATTAAAGTTGGTTCTTATTAAATTTAGGGGTTGATGCTCCTTATTGGGTTAATGCTCAACTAAATTTGATTCATGGTCTTATAGGACAAGTTTTTCAAGATGTGTTTTATTTTATTTTATTACCCATGAATTTTTACCAAATATATGATGTACTATAGTGTGTTCTTATATTTCATGTGTATATTCTCTTTGTAATGTTTCTACATCATTGATATTTCTTGGATAGTTAATGTACATGTGCATTTGATGGATGTGTAATTTAGATAATCAAGTAAAAGGAAATTATTTAAGGGCATTGATTCAACCCCCCTATTAGTGGTTTTACTTCCAATAATTGGTGTTATATCATTTCCTTTGTATCATGATTGATAGCTTGAAGGTGATCATTGAAGCATAATATGGCTAAGTAACTAAGGAAAGAAAATCAAGATTTGAAATTTGTAATAAAGGCTGTTGAGGACTAGATTTTTACATTGAATAATGAAATGATAAAAGAAGCTATAAGGGATTAAAATAACTTCAAATATATCATGAATCCATTATATATTGTAGCTACAAGTTTAAAATCAAAGGAAGTTGAGTTTTATTAGTTGAAGATTGAGCTAGGTTCTTTAAAGGTTGTAAATGAGCATCTCATAGACAAGATGAATAAGTTTGAGAGAGAGAGAGAGAGAGAGAGAGAGAGAGAGAGAGAGAGAGAGAGAGAGAGAGAGAGAGAGAGAGAGAGAGAGAGAGAGAGAGAGAGAGAGAGAGAGAGAGAGAGAGAGAGAGAGAGAAAAAAAAAGTTAGATCAAGTCATGGAGTGTGCCAAAATGAAGAGAAATATGAAAATGGCTATTGTTATTCATGTAAATAGTTTGGTCATAGAGAAAAGGATTATAGAAATATCTCAAGGGATGAGAATTCATGGAACTATAGAAGGAGAATTTATTGGTCAATGGGAGATCATAATCATCATCAATCAAGAGTTATGAGTGATATTGTTTGCTATTACTATAATTAAACTAGTCATATTGCTAGATTCTATCCAAATGGTGTAAGAATCTTCTCAAGAGATGACAAGGGTCAAATAGTGAAATGGAAACCAAGACATTAAGGGTAGATTATATTGATCCCAAGGGTCAAGATAGATTACATGATCAGGTAGAGGAAGAATCAAATTGGAAGGTGTGTGAGGAACACTTGTTATCAGGAGTTATTGGCAATACAGTGAGATATAGTCTTAAGTTTCCTATAGATAAAAGTGAACTACTTATTGTAGTTGAGCAAGATTCATGTCAATAATAAATTTTTTAAGCCTCTAGTGATAATTATGTGGAAGTTAAGATGGTTTTAAGAGATGTGAACATCAAAAACATACCTACTATCAATATGGACATTGAGGATAGTAAGATAAATAAGATAGACAAGCCTAAAAGGACTCTAAAAGAAAGTAATTAGTCTAATAAGTGTAAGATGGTCATAGAAGAAAGAGAGGAGATGTGGGCATCTCCTAAGTTCACCTTATTCTAGAATCCTATAGAATAGGGTGTATTTTTTATGCTTAATTAAGATAATCATAATTCTATGGAAGTAGGTGAAGACTCTCAAAGGTTCTATCTTGAGAGAAAGTTAGTTTGTTGGTGATGGTCATGGTTTGATTATGCTCAGTCACGAAGGTAAGTTGTAAGAATAGTATGTTTATTAGTTTTTGTTAGAAGGAAGGTATGGATACATTTAGATGTCATCTAGGGTGATCCTAAAGTGGTAGATATTTCATCTTAGGTCTTCACCTAGACCTTGTTCTAAGATCCTAAGTGCCTAGTGAGGTAGCTTCATCAACTTTGGTGGCTTGAGAGTTATTTTGAGAATGTATTTAGATGTTTCATGAAGTGTGTTGATCATTAGTGGTAGCTCATGTGTGGATGAAGATGTTTTCAATCAAGGTATGATATTCTTGTGAGATATGTGCATGTATGTGTTTGTAATCATTTGGTATGGTTCAGGTGAAGCATGGAGTTAAAGGGAGATAACTTAGTTCTCTTGAGTATAATGTGAGATATGGGCATTACTCTTGTGAAGCATGGAGTTAAATGGAGATAACTCAAGTCAAGGAGTAGTTTAGTTAGAGGTATGTTCACTTCAATTGGTATGATTCTAAGGTGACCAATTGCTTCTAAATCTAAATGTCAAATTTGTTTAAAACAAGTAGACTAAGGTGTGCATAGAGTGAGGGGGAACATGTCTTAGATGATTCATAATCAGGTAACATGTTTTATCTAGTATGTTTTGAGATCCCTAATGAGAATAATCATAGTGAGTGTTATGTTGTTTTTGCATGAGGGTAGTAATGTGAGAGTATTATTTGAATAATGTTCTTATGTTAGCTTGAGTGATATCATTGAGTATAAACATGAGTAACTATAGGGTAGTATGCCAAGTGTCAAGTATATTTCAAAGATTTGTTTAGACCTTATGATAAGGTATGTGTAGGAAGCATGATGAAATGAGTGAGTTCTGAAGAAGTTGTATGATTTGAAGGTCTATGCATCTCTAAATATTCTACAAAGATGTGAATTATTCAAAGAATAGTTGATAATGTCTGGGCATGAGAGGTTTTATAACATTTATACATGAGGTTTTGAGGTATTTTGATAATGGTTAGAAGGTCAGATCTAAATATCTACTAGGCAGCTCTGAAGATCCACCCAGACAACTCTGAAGATGCTCTCATTAAGCCATAAATGTGATTTATTGAAGATTTAAAGAAGAGTGTGTATATAAGGTGTTGAGAGCCTGAACAAAGGAGGATATTTTTGTCTCGTTAAATGGTCAAGTCTAAAGATTAAAGGAATATGTGTGGATGACCTTGTAAGAGTGTGTATGACCCTTTTTCATTAATGTCAAAGGGGGAAAATATTATAATGAAGTAGAAGTTCAAATCATGAGAGAAGACATTTTGAGATTGGTTTGCAATAAATGAAAATAGGGGGATATTTTTGATCATGGTTATTGATGTCAAAATAACATGAGGTACTATTTAACTAATGAAAAAGAGGTCAATTTGATATATTTGAAGACTTATGGCATGTGTACAAGTCATTAAGGATAAGGAGTATGTTTTGAAGCATCCATAGGTGTCTTGGTATGGTTGTGGTATTTCTAATTGATCTTTGGAGAGATAAAAATGCACCATTATAACTTAGATAACCTAGACCATCATTAATACATCATGGAGGCATTCATAGACTAGGAATGTTGTGCACTTATTATGTGTACCTATAAAGTCAACTTTGGTTAAAGGTTTTCATGGATATGTTGTCCATAGTGCCAAGAAGGCACCTTGAAAGCTTTGTATCTTCAAAATATTCCAAGATAAATTTATCAGCCTCCAAATTTTATGTAGTAAACTATGATGTGCTAGATACCATAATATTTTACCTGAAGGAAATAGTCATTGGTATACATAAATATAGTCACTTGGATGCAAACTATGTATGCAAAATAAACCTTAGAGAAAAGAATGGATTGTAGAAGCCATGAAAGTAGTCAAATAAAGATGGTGTAAAAAGTAAAGTTGGAATATAAATCATGAATAAAAACCTCTAAGTTGAATGGAGTATTGATAGTCTATACATGCACATTTATTAAATGTCAAAGTCATTAATGACAGTTTGGGAAAAGTTATAATGGACCTAAGGAGATTAAAAATAGATTACAACCTTGTTAGATCATTTAATTTGATGAGATAATCCTTGGATGATGTTCTCAGTTCTATGTAGATCAATATTACGCATTGAATCTGATTTTAAAGTGTGTTTTTGTGTAAGTAAATCATCATGAAAGTTGATTGTACCTTAAGGTCTTTGATAATGGCAAACAAGAGTTACTTACAAAGTTGTGTGGTGCCTTTGGTCACTTATAATGATTAATAAAAGTTAATGGTTATTTTATTAAGGTCATGATGCTACTATAGATGAATTATAAGTTATCAAATTCATCTTATAAATGAAGAACAAGGTCAAGACATAAACAATAGAGATATGAAGGTTTCTAGTCTTCATATGATAAAAAACCCTAGGAGTGTTTTCATGATGTAAATGTTTCTTACATGGCCTATGAAGTTCAATGAGAATTATATGGATTGAATAAATTTTTTGATAAAATATAAATCATGCTTGTAATGCATGTTTTATCTCAAGGTGGTGTCGAAGAAGCCAAAATCAAAACAGTAGCTCATGAGAGTTGATGGTTGGTCTATAAGACCAATACCATTTAAGGTAAAGTTTTTTTATATGATATTAAAGGATTGGAGATGTTATTTAAGTGGGATTACATGATGTATATTCCTTGAGATAGTTCACAAAGATATGAAAGTTATCATTTCTCGTAGCATCACAAGAAACTGGTAAACTTGAAAAGTTATTGCTGTAGTGTTTTTTAAGGTTGTGTTATGGCATGCATTGTCTTATTGATGTTAATATGACTTCATAAGGTCATAAAGGGAACATGTTGACATATTTTAAACTCTATAAATAAGTTTAGTAGTCTAAGGATGATAGAAGTTTTGTGTATGATGATTTGATTCTTTGAGTCAAAATGAAGAGTATCATGAAGAATTCAATTTCCTATGTGAATCAAGATGACCTTAAGGTCACAAAGGATCAAGAAGATTATTGAATATATTTGAAATTATTTATAAATATTTATAATAATCTCATATCATATTCTTGAGTTTGAAAAAGTGAGTGAGGGTTATAAAAAAGTGAGATTAATAAGAAGATGTCATGTTTTATCTAAGTCATGATTGCTTGAGGAGATTGAAGGGAAGTAGTTTGATTCTTGTTTAATATGGTCATGTTTTCCCAAGGGGTTATTATTAATCGAGAAGGAGTAGACCTATTTAAATTAGGTCTCCATGAGACCTATTAGTGGTGTGAGGCCTAATTGAGATTTCATATAGTGACCGAGTGTTGTGTAAATTCCAAAGCATGGAGAAGGTATGTAGAAGTTGTGGACAAAGTGTTTGAAAGGTTTCATTTGTATATTGAGTTATACGATGTTTCAAAGAGTAAAAGTGTAAAGTTTTATTAAAGGAAGGTTAATGCATTAGGTCTCTCTTAGGCCTAAATAGTTATATTAGTCTTAATGTGTTTGGCTAACCTAAAGGCGATCTAAATATTATTGATTTATATGTGTAATGTGTCCTTATTTATCTTTTAGGATTGATCTAAGTTGTTAATATTATTTGGCCGACCAAGTTAATATGTGAGAAAGTGACTTGTATTAATATAAGGCTAGTTAGGCTTATTTGGGATAGAGAAGGTATGTGCAAATGAATTAAATATGTGACTATTCTTAGGGATAGATTAGAGAGGTAAGGATGTATATCAATCCATACCAAATATTCATGTGATGACTACCCATGATGCTTAATGATATGAATCAAATAGTGAACTAGTGATTGGAACAAGAATAAGGCATAATGGGTCTAATTAGATAGTTGAGTGTGTGTAGATGTGAAATGAAGAATAAGAGGATTGTGTGAGCTTACACAAGTGGTGAAACTTATCAAAGAAATAATGTGAAATAGTCATATTAATCTATAGGGTTTCATGAGTTATTTCATGATAGTTTCAATCCATATAAGGGATAATTTAGCCAAGAAGATAAATGATAGTTTTTGATTATGGGAGAGGTAGATTTGAGTGTGATAGATAAATATAAGGCCATCATAAATTTTGATAGGGAAACAAGATTAATGAGGATAGATTCAAAGTGTTGATTAAGTGGGTACTTGATTATCAAGGGAGTTCTATCCTCATATCAAGTTGATTCTTGCTAAATTCAAGTTGGTGCTTGATAAATTTAGGGGTTGGTGATCCTTGTTGGGTTGGTGCTCAAATAAATAGTTTTAGAGTGTTGATTGAGTGGGTGATTGATCATCAAGGGGGTTGTATCCTCCTATCATGTTGGTACTTTCTAAATTAAAGTTAGTTATTGATAAATTTAGGGGTTCATGCTCCTTATTGGGTTGGTGCTCAACTAAATTTGATGCATGGTCTTATAACATAAGTTATATAAGATATGTTTTAGTGTGTTTTATTCCCCATGATGGTTTATCACATATATGGTGTGTTATGGTGTGATCCTATGTTTCATGTGTTTGTTATCATTGTAATGTTTCTAGATCATTGATATTTCTTGGATGGTTAGTGTACATGTGTATTTGATGGATGCATAATTGAGACAATCAAGTAAAAGGAAATTCCTTAAGGGCACTGATTCACACCACCTAGTGGTTGTGATTCTAACACTCTATTATCTATCAAAATCCTTTTCATTAAGGTTTTTCATCTTTAAAAGATTAAACTAGCATCATTCAAGGGATAAATCATGGGAATGCATACCTATAGGTTTGGGGACATGCATGTATACATGTGTGAACATTGTGTTTAAATGTGCATAAAGATTATAATCTTGAAAACAAAGAATAGAAGAAATTATATGTCTTTATGCTTGGTGTCAGTCTAGGACTAGTGGAGAAGAGGTCTACCTCGAATTTTAATACCCAAGACACTATGATGGAACCTACAAGTAGAATTAGCTAACTTGAAGTGATATCAAGAGTTTGAGTCAAAATGAAAAGGGTATAATTATATACATGTAAAATCTAGAGAATGAATGAAATTTATTCAAATATATCCCATCTCCCATAAGGATCTCATAAAATAATCAATTTCATTGAAGAAGTAAAGAAAACTAATATATACCTACATGACTGTCTAAATAACTCTATTAGTTTTCAAAATTTAGGAATATAATGTAAGGTTTGGTGATTGATTTTGAGTAGATATACAAGTTTTTGGAGACAAAAAAGATATAAAAAACATAAATAAGGATCAAAGAGAATGATTAAAACATACTCATTTCAAACATCTATAGTTACACAACCAATTCAACACCCATAGGCTTAGGCAAATCATCAAATATAAATAGATGGATAGAAAAGGTCATAGAAAACTTGAAAAGAGTTATGTTTTAATATTAAATATCCTTCAATAAACCCTATGTACTATCAAAATTTCAATGATATTATTAATAAATTTAGGTCTTTAGGTTTAATTTTCATAACTCTCATTCAATCATCACCTACAATCATTTCATAGGTTGATGGTTTGTGATGATGTAAAATCTCAGGGAGGTTGAAAAGTTTAAAATGAAGGTTATAAATCTTAAAAATTATAATGAAAGTAATTTTAGTGCCTAGGGACTTTTAAAAGGTTTTAAACTCTAAATGTAGATAAGGTATTATAGGACTGCCTATAGGTTAGCTGCAAGTTACTCAAGTAGTTTGTAACCTGAGAAGATGTACAAGAGTTTAGATGTTTGGATGGATAGAGTAATATAAGTTATTTAAGGCCAAATATACTTAAATAAATATTATAGGAGACATATATACATAATCACTATAACTCTGCATACTCACCCATGGTCTATTGACACTTATAGGCCTACTTAGTCCTATAATGGTCAGATGCGTACATTGTCATGTAGGAAAAAGTCTATATAGAGAATTAAAAACATATTTAAGTCACTATAAAATGATAAAATTACACTTCCATGTGAAATTTAGGGACAAATAAGACAAGGTAATGTTTTGATAAAGTCCTCTAAGGCCTATTAAACTTAAACATGCACACATAGGCATGTGTGTCTCAAAATGGTGATGATTTGGTCTATTGGGGATGATAAAAGAACATGAGGACTTTGAGGATGTTATATTTACTACAAAAGTCATCATATTAAACTTTTAACCCTCTAATAGTGAAGAAAATAAGTAGATATAGTGGCTAGGGTCTCTTACCTTATTTTTCTTACAAACCCTAGGCATTAACTAATGCTATGTGAAAGAGGTATGATGAAGAAATAGGGTGAAATATTAATTTTAAAACATGGAATATATTTTTTATATACCTAAATAACTCATTTACAGTTGAATCATACCTTAGGGCATCATCTTCAAGCTTAAAACTCTTCTAAACCTCACAAATACATATTCTACCAACTCAAGTTGTAATTTAATATGCTCATATCTCTCATGAGAGTATACATGGTGGATCAATATATTTCTCATAATAAATCACCCATATTAAATAAATATTCATGGCATTTGGATGTTCATCTAATGCCTATCCTTTATGAATCATCCTTAAGACCTTGAAGCACTCGCAAGCTACCTAAAAGGCCATATTTGCCTCGATGAGATAAATTAGATTTTAAGATGCCTAAAAAAAGTTAGGTTTCCATATAAAAATATCTTATCATCATTTATAACTCCAATAATATCATCATCATGTACCTTTATGGTACTATAACTTGTATGGATGCATTTAATGCTTCATTTTTGTAGTGTTTTGAGTGGAAAATAGGGTTATTGAGCATATCAATGAATGAAAAAAATTGTTATATGTTTCTTGGGTTTTATTATAACTTATTAGGTCAAAAAATTCAGTAATTTTCTCTTTAAAATACACCTACGAGTTCTATTCTCAAAGGTAGTCTTAAATAGGCTAAAAAAGAGACTAGGTTTTGAGACCATTTCATGGTTCTCACACTTTCATAGGGTATCAGGACCTAAATTTTGGAATGGATTCTGGTGATAGGATATGGAAATTTAATCACACACTTTTTGGTATCTTCACACATGTGGGAGATATTTAAAGTAAAAACTTAGCTTTCTAAGCAAGGATGCCTAGTTGAGGAAAGAGAAAAACATAATAAATACACTTAAACTCACTCTCAAGATGTGAAACTTGTCATGGATTTTTAAATACATAATTTTCCCTCAAATATATCTTCAATTTTCTAGGATAATTTATATAATATCCTACACAAGGAGGTTCACATGATTTAGGATTATAAGGAAATTATACCTAGTGAGATATTTTAGTGTAAAACAAGATGTTGGGGATATATTGAGGCCTCTAAATGAATTTTTCCATGTTTTATATGATGTAAATATTTTATACATAGAGAAAAAAATTCTTGCTGAAGATGAACTCAAGATTTGACACTTGTAAGCAAGATTGGCCTAGTGAGACAAAGGGGTTTAAAGACACCTAAGGAGTTACTTGATGATTACCACAGATATTTAAGTTGGGAAAGATTATAAAATTGATGAAATGTGTCAATATAGGATCTTGAATGTAAATCAACATGACTTGATGGTTAAAAGTGCCATTTGTCCATCCACAAGCCAAGACAAAGGGATGTTTTGAAGATCAAATCAAGGTCTCAAGAAAGGTTTTAGACTTCCTACCACTTGGAGGAGAAGAGAATAATAAATAGAGAAAACTTGTCCTTTGAAACTTTATGGATCAAATTATAACTCGTTGTATGTAACTTTCTTGTGAGACACTTGGCACTCTTTATCTTTTACAACCTTCTCCATTCTTCTCACACATTTCTCTATATATGATACTTGGATAGGAAATTTTTATATACTCCAACTAGTTATAGAGAATACCTACTCATTTTAAATCCTTTTATCAATGAGAAAATTGTTGTTTTACCTCCTCTTTTTATTGGTTTCAATGTGTATCTTTGACTAATTGATCTTGCTAAGTGATTAGCTTTACTTCCTTGGCATGCTTATGCCTTCTTGCATTTATATTTAGTTTGAAATTATTATTTTAGGTCTTGTGATGTGTCAAAATTAAGTATGAAAGGTTTAGTGAGTTTTATATTCACTAGTGTCATCATATGACCTCTTGACTAGTCCTCTTAGCCCAAACATCTTTAACAAATTTCATGAGAAGTGTTGATGTAGAGATGTAGATTTGGATTATTGTTTGTTATAGGTTAATCTCATGTTTGAAGTGCATTTGTGGATGGTTGGTAGTGGTTAAATCATATTCGGTGTATCACCCCCATTATAATAGGTTTCTTTCCCTTTTCCTATCAAGTGGTAGATTAGTATTTTAGCCTAAGTCATTCATTAAGCGGAGTTGGTCCTATAACCTAAAGATTCAACTATCCAATAGGTCACCCAAAACCTTGAGGTGATTTCATGTTATTCCATATTTCAAAGGCTTAAACTACCTTCCAAAGGGTGCAAATTTGGTTGATAACAACAACCAACCCTTCATCTAGAGATTTTATCCAATATAAGGTCACCAACACCTTGGAGATTTTGCATTATATCAACAAGAGTGAGAATAGGCACACATTATTGTAAATTTGAATTTTTATTACATACATCCCATATCTTACATACATTTTTATTACATATTTATGCCTACTTTCATTTCTATCTTTCCTAGTTTATACTAGATTATATATCTATAATTCTTCTATTCGAGGGCATTGTAATATGCCATTACTCATTGGCTATATGCCACATCTATTCATAGTATGTATGCTTTGGACATGTGCCCATGTCATTATGTGTGCCTTCCTAATTATGTATGTGAAAATTTGAATATGTCATTATATTTGGATCAACTCCATCTTTCATTTTACTTGTGTATTTAACATTTGGACATATCCTTGTATTTTTTTCTTATATTTAGTGACTTTTGCCCATATCTCTTGTATTGTGTCCCCTTGGACTAATTTGTGTGCCTCATGTGTTTTATATGCATCATGAACATGAAAATTTTATTTTATTATTAAACACACTAGTTTTCAATTCCATGAAGGACCTCATGCATCTTCACTTACTGCTTAGGTGTCGTGATTGACATCATGCCCCATTCCCATAGGTAGCTACCTAGTTTTACTTAGATTCATTGTTACATACATTATTGTATCTAACATACACCCTTGTGAATGTTAGACATGACATGCATCTTAAATTACATAGTTATGCTCATGTTATAATACATTACAATGTTATTTATGCATATTTTATTAAATTATTGCATGGTTATCATATATGATATAGATAACACATATTTTTTAGATCTTTTTCTTTTCAGGACAATTTTTGCACATGTTAAATAACTCCCCTCAAAATAGGGTTCATTAATAATGGTTTGTCATAGAGATCAAGCTCCTATATTTCATTCACAATACATATTTTAACACACAAGCATAAAATATAGAAACCAAACTCAGGTAAACATAGTGGGAAAAAGGTTTCCCAAAAAGTACCGTAGTTGCAATAAAATCAAACTAGAAGAGCATTAGCTCACAAATTGGGACACTAGTACCACATTTCCAAAAATGTCACTATTTTCCAAGACATGATTCTAATATCTAGTATCCTTAGTTTCAAAAAAACCTAAATTGGATAAAAAAGTATAATAGGTATAGTACATGTTTACAAAAATTTTGTTATAGATTTATTAGTAATACTCAGTTTTACTCAAATTAATACTAGTTCAACTCATATTCATATTAGTTTTATCATATTGGGGATACCATGCATGTTATCACCATTTCCATAATCAGTTTAGATACTCATATATAATTTATTACAACTTTGTCCAGAACCCATATGCTCATATATCAAATTTTTAGACATGTGTGTGGTACATTATATCTATATGTTCACTTACACATATGTTGATAAAATGAAATGATAAATTCTTTGTCACTATCTACATTGTATACACCTGACATCATACTCCATGTTTCACACTAGTTTCATAAATTACTACATCTATAATGGTTGGTATTCCCAATTGGCTTAGATCCACCTAATTTACTCAAGTGGCCACAAATTTGACATACCCAGTTAGACATTTATAGTTAATTTAAGTAGTTTAGTTATAGATGCATATACTACACATCCATGGGAAATGATGGATTCAGCCTAATTATGTTCTTGATCCACCTACATGAGAGGTTTAGACACACCATAAATCTAATATAAGGTATTCATATATCATGATCCAAAAAAAAGGGTGGGAAATGATGGAGTCTATATACAAAGGGAAAATCAACTAATATATAAATCAATCCTAACTTAGAGAAGATAAACCCTACTAAAACATTTGATTGTTGATATGTTATATATTTATGGTTATGACCATGATGGATCTTCTAGACATAATCAAGGGATCTCTTACCATAATAATATAATTAGAGATGGTTCTAGAGCCTCTACTCAATCAAAACTATGTAATAACCCTAGCTAGGTCCTATGTTTTCATATTCACAAAAATAAATGACAAAGAAATTAAATTATAATATAATGCTTACCAAAGCTTGTGGTACAAAATGAGGGCTAGTAAACATACATGTAATCATGCATAAGATAATCCTATTTAATATATGTATCGATAAAACCCTATTGCATGGAGAGAGAAATATATTCAAAATCCATTGCTTATTCTACTTCTATATACTAAATTAGAAGAGTAAAGTTAGATATAATTACCTTGAAGATGAACTTATTGAAACTCAATATCTTCTTTGGCCAAAGGTGTTTCATAATAGGTTGTTATGGTTTATAAGGATGACTAAGGAATGCCAAAGCATCCAAGACTTTTCCACAAGATAAGATTATTTGCTAAGTATAGATCATAGGCTATAACTCCTCAAGTATAATGGTATACGAGTAGACTGTAAAGAAACAAATGAATAATTAACTCTTGTTGTCTCTCTAATAAATGATGAAATTAATATGTATATATAGTTGAATCTAACCCTAAATATTTCCAAAAGTTTAGCTTACAGTGTAAACCCAATTGACTTTGTATCACTATGGATAGAAATAAATTAAGTCTTGGTTTAGGTCAATTAAGGGGCAACCTAGACCCTAAATGAGTTTTATCAATTAGAGTACAAAGTCAATGGGTCTGATAGTGTAATGTAAACCATTGGAAAGGGTTTTAGGCTTACAAAGGGGATAATGAAAATGGAAAATGACTAGAGGAGGGTAAAAAAAGGATGCAAAGCTTAGGTGAGTGTTTTTAGGAGACGGTTATGTAGATGTAAAGTTTTAGTATAGGGACAACAATCCTCTAAAGAAATAATGTTATACCCACCCATTTCTTGGCTTTTAGGGTATGAAATAAAATATATTGAGACGCAATGGGTTCCTTCAAGAGAGAAATAATTATTAATTGATAAAGTTTGAAAATATTATGTGTATACATATGACCCACTCAAATCTCTTCAAATATCACTCAGGTGCAATAGGGGATGGTACTTTGAGAAAATAACATAGGAATAAACAATGTTGAATCTAAAATCATGTAGTATTTTAAAGCATAAAATAACTAAAAATAAATGGCTAAAAATGAAACAACTAAAAATAAAATTGATGTATGCATACCTTGACTTACCTTTATTTTTGTATGGTTGTCTATTATGTTTGTAGTTTTTATCATAGAGGGTGAAAAAGAATACTTTCAAAAAACCCAAGGATATAAAACTAAAGAGTAAAAATAAACAAACACAGGAAAGCTAATATAATTGGCATAGTTTAGATTATATGTACATGTAAATTTGGTGAGCTAGGGTGATAAATGCTAAGTTAGGACAAAATAACCAAGTCAAAAATTAGATTAAACTAGATAACCACAAATCCAAGTCTACTAAAGACATAAAAAATCAAAAAAGTAAACCTTAAGTAATAAAGGTAAACTCACCAAGTAAAAAAAAGGATACATATCAAAAGGGGTAATCAAACATCAATGTGAAATCAATAATAATATTTACATCAAAAAATATGCATAAGAAAATGGTAAAATAACATTGATTAATGAGTAGTAATAATACTTACCCAATCATTAATGTCAAAAGTGCATAAAAGTAGAAACAAAATTAGTGACTAAGAAGTAGCAAACCAAACTCACTCAATAATGGAAAAAATATAGGAAAGTAGAAATAAACTAAAATTTCCAAAATAAAATTATAATAATGACCAATGGTAAAATAAAGTAAAGAAATTCTATAAATGTAAAGTCATGGTGTAAATAAATCAATCCATAGTTGTTCAAGCATATTGTTTTATTCTAAGGATAGATAAAACTAAATGAAATTAGTGCTAGAATGTGTTGAAAATGTGAAGAATAGGAAATATAGAATAAATGGGAAAACATATTTAGAATCACACTTTCCTATTAAGGTGGGAAATGAAATAGATGTATGGGAAAATGAAGGAAAAATCAAGGTAGATAAACTCTTTTTCAAAGTCAATACACTCAAATTAGGTTTTTCAAAACAAGAGGACTTTTGACATTAAGGAATCTGAAGAGCTTCTCATATCCACACAAATCTTGGGTCAATAAATTAAGTATGAATATCTTCCCATGTAGGCTATATACATGATAAAATAATGGACCTACCTTCCCAAAATGTGTCCCCCATTCTTATGGATCCCTTATAGAATCATTGATCTACTATGAAGCTTGAGTACTTGAGTGAGAAATTAGGTAGCACCACATAGTTTTTTTAATAATTGTATTCCAATCTACTGACCTAATGCACCACAATGGACCTCATCTCTATCATGAAGATAATTATGGAGTTTGAGCTTTGATTAGGAATAAGAGATGTGTTATTAATCTTGTATTTTGGTGTGATTTTAAGTTTTGGCTTGTATGTTACCTTTTCTATCATTGCCTTTTTTTTCAAATTATTTAGATTTTAAATTTGGATGGATTTTTCTATTCCTCCTCCATACATATTTGGAAAACAAAACATGGGTGCTAAATATGACTATAATTTGAAAAATTTGGTCTCAGTTGTTAAGAAATAGAACTTAGAGAGCATGGTGTCTAAGAGTCTTTTCAATTTAGGTTAAATAAATTTTTATCTTGAATTAGACCTTGGTTTATCCAATGTGGAATGAAAGGAAAGGAAATAAAGAGGAATAAAGTATGAAACAATTCTAATTATTTTAAATCATAATACATTGGCAAAGGGTGAAAAAGGTATAGAATGACAATAAAGTGTGATTCCTTATCATAAGAATGATGGAAGTGTAGGAAAACATGTTAACACTTTACTATTGTGCAAATTTTATCTTCAAAAAGAAGTAAAGGATAAATATGGGAAAAAGGGATCATAAACTTGTAACCATTTCAAACACTATCAAAATAGGAATATTGAATTAAAGATGGAAATTTTATGAGGAAGTCCTAGTCCTATCCATGGTATTACACTATAAACTCATAAAAGAGAAAACCAAGAGTGTTTAAAAATCATATGAAAAATAAATGAGAAAGATGGTATTATGAATAAGGCCAAGTCTTATCCATGGTCTTATAGCTAAACTCACAAAAAAAACCCAAGGGGTGTAAAAAATTATTGGAAAGTAAGGAAATAATGAGAAAAAGAAGGAAAGCATGAGGAATATTGGTCATATTTGTAGTTTTATAATACAACTCATGAGAAAATATAAATCAATGGACCAAAATAAGAAATTAAGGTTTCTGTAAAGATAAACTACTACATAGGGTGAGATCTATGTATATATCCTAAAAAAGTGTTAGAAGGATAACATATATAAAGTATGATAATAAGGGAATTATTCAAGCAACATACTTTTTAAAAAATTGTGCAATGGTGGGCTCTTTGAAAATATGGCCTTCATTAGTTTGAAGGTTATAGGTGCTAGGAACAAGTATGTCTTCGACTAAATATGAGACCCACTAATTTTTGGTATATTTTCCTTGTTTGTCATGAGTGTAGTCAAATTTAAGGACAAGATGACCAATATTAAAATATTTTATTGTGTTTTCTGGCAATGCAAGCCTTGTATTGTCTAGTGTTACAGCGAATAAAGATTGTGGTCATCAAGAAGATCAAAAGTATTATGGTTATATTCATGTAATTATTCATCGATTGAAATATTGTGAAGAGATATACAGAGAAAAGGTATCTAAAATTTGAAAGGGGGGACTAATTTAGAACCATAGACTAGTGAAAATGTTATTGCCCTAGTGGTAGGGTGTATGCTAGTGTGATATGCCCAAAGAGCAGGATATAAATGAAGATTCTAATATGTGTGAGTCTCATGGATTATATTTTGGATAATTTTAGTAAGAATATTATTAGTGGTATCATCTTGGCCATTGCATTATGGATGGTATGGCATGTAAAATTTGTGTTTGATTTTGAAATTGGCACATAGGTATTTGACATATTTATTTTTAAAATTATCACCATTATCATAAATGATAGTATGGGCAATGACAAAGTGATAAATGATTTGATTGAGAATAAATTTAGCAATGGTGGTTCAAGTGGAATTGACAAAAGGCATGGCTTTGACCCATTTGGTAAAATACTCAGTGGTCATGATGATAAATACATGCCCATCTTGGGATCTAGGTAGTTTTCCTATGAGATATAATCCTCACATCAAGAATGGCCAGGGAGAATCCATAGTTTATAAATCATCTAGAGGTGAATGGATTAGATCATCATGAAGTTGGCACAAACTACACTTTTTATTGAACTCAATGGAAACCTTTTTAGGAGTAGGCCAAAATTAACCCATGCATAAGCATTTATGTGTTATAGTATGTTCACTAAAATGACCATCATAAATTCTCACATGTGATTTTTTAAGGAGAGGAGGAACATCTTATTTCATAACATAATAAAGTAGGGTACCTTCATAATTATGATAATAAAAGATGTTTTATTGAAAGACATATTTGAAATCTTGTTTTCAAATTCAAGTCTTTTTGTAGGAATCCATGTTTGGAGGATAGGTTTGATGCTCAAGGAATTGAATGATTTATTTAAACCATAATCTATATCAAATGGTGACATCCTCAATATGGAATATAAGTGAATATTATGAATTAATGAAAGATAAAAACTCTATTATTTGGATAATAAAGTTAGAATCATTAAGAAATTGGTGTAGATGAAAAAGAGATGATGAAGGATCAAGTGAATCAGTGATAGAATTTTGATCTTGAAGGATCGGATCAATGGTAAAATAAGAAAATTATTTGGAAAGTGTAGTGTCCATTTGATGATAAGCAATGAGGTTTTCAATTTTGTATTGATAATCACCATTTACCCATAGGCAAATGAGTTGGGATTCACCCAAAGTGTGAAGATATGTAATGTCTAAAATGAGTGTTGTTCCATTTCTAGGATTAATGCTTCATTTTTTTCCATATTATTAGTAAAAAAAATGTTAGGAAAAATTCCAAAGGGATAGATTTACCAATCAAACTAGTGAGGATAAAACTTGCCCCAACTCCTTGAAATTAGTTGGTGAAATCAAAGTTAAAGGTCAATCTTCATGTAAATCAACATTGATTTCAAGTAGTTATTTGATGAATAATTTAAATTTAGTTGTATCAATAAGGATAGATGACTCTTATATATTACTTGATTTAAGATCAATATTGAAATTATGGAAGTAATCTTTAAGAGATATGGATTGATTAAGACCTTGAATATAGAGGATATTATCATCTGGGAGACTATCTTGAAGGTGGTTAGTAGTACGTATGGGAACTACTATGAGTTGGCCATCCCTAATTTGTCCTTTGAAATATTTTAATATTATAATGTATATATAAAATTTCATTAGAAGGACCATTCACTTTAAAATTCTATTTCTAGGAAGAAAAGCTTTAGATAATAAGTGACAGAGTAGATTAGAATGAATGATAACATAAGTTGTTTGATAAAGTATATAATGATAGAGATTTTTAGTTGTAAAATATATAATGAGGGAATAAATTTTTTACTTTTGTATAATTTTTTAAATAGTCAATGCGACGTTGACTAATATAATAAAAGGCATATTCATGTCTGATATTATCATATTAGGATATCATTGCCCCAAATGATATAGGAATGGAATAAGTATATAATATTAGAAGATAGTAATTATAGTCTATAAAATGGTGGGTGGATAGATTAAATATTAGTTCATATTATCAAATGATTTTTGACAAGCATTCATCCATTCAAGAGCATGAACTTTATCGAGAAGAGAATTAACAAAATAGATATGGTAAACCATTTTAGGGATAAATCATCTTATTGTCCTAAGATTTCTAGGGTAATTACAAATATCTAGAATACAATGAGGGATAGGCATGTTGAAAATAACATAGATCTTAGGTGGATCTACATCAATACCTTAAAGAGAGACTAGGAACCCTAATAATTTTCTAGATATGAATCCAAAGACACATTTATATGGATTTTGTCTAAATTTATATTTGATGAGATGATCAAAGATGATAGCAAGATCAGATAGATGAGTTTTAGGGTTTTTAGACTTGGTGAAAAGGTATTACACATGGGTTTCCAATCCTAAGGATAAGGTAATGGAAAATGTGGGTAATAGTTCATTGATAAGTAAATCTAACATTTTTGAAGCTGAAGGGCATTTTAATGTAATAATAGGTGCCCCATTTTATGGTGAAAGTTGTCTTATGTTGATCTTTGGGTGCAATGTAAATTTTATTATAACCCCAAAAACCATCTATAAGGGAAAACATTTCATAGCCAATAGTGGAATCTATGATGGCATATATGGAAGGTAAATGGAAATTATCCTTAGGAAAAATAATATTGAGGTTTCAAAAAACAATGCAAATGTGAATGACCATGGTGACTTTTTTTTTAACAAGGACAATGTTTGATACCCATTATGAATAGTCCATAGGCTTGATAAATTTATCATAAATTTTTTTAATGATTTATTTATGACATAAATTGGAAACTTCAAGTGAAAATTTCTTCTATTTTTGGTCTATGGGTTTGGCATTAGGATAGGTGACAATATTATACATCACTATAATAGGATAAATTCCAAACATGTCCTTAGAGGACCAATTGAAAGTCTCATGCTATTTATAAAATAATAAACTAAAGTTATCATATTCATTTGGTTTAAGTTCATGAGAAATTGTGATTGGTTTAGGGAATGATGGGGTACCATATTTTATTTGTGTAGTTTCCTTGATAAGAATAACATTTCCATCTTGGAAATGATATGGCATACTAGGTAGAGAGGAAATGGGATTTGTCTTAGAATAAAAGATAACAATGAATTTTTTTAAATAAGGGGATTTTTGGTTAAAATTCCCAAGTTTATGATGTTGTCGAGGTATTTGAGGTTATTAGGCATGGATAAATTTGAGAATGTATTAATCATTAGGAAAAATGGGAAGAAGACCATAACAATCCACATCTACTTCTAGATCAATAATTTTATTACCATGGTAGTTATATTCATAATGTACTTATTATACATTTATGGCCTTGGCATCAAGTGTAATATTAGGAGTAGGTGGAGTAGGAGAAGGTTGATCCTAGTTGATTAGTTTATTATTAGTATTTTTTATGGTGAGAGGATCAGAAAGAATGATTGTTATGATAGAAGGTATAAAAGAGGTTTGAAGTTCTAGAGGTTAGAAGGGTAAGATTTGTTCCACCACCTAAGGGGTATCAAGGATTAGATAATTAGAAAGAGTTACATGAACTTTAGGTGCTAACTAAAAACCTATACAAATGGTATGAAAATCACTATTGAAAGTATGTATTTGAGCTAGAGTGTTTCAATAATGTTGAACATCCAATTTTCATGATTTAACTTGGGACATGATGTAATTATCATCATGTTTTGGATAAATTGTGCATGCTTGTGATTCTAGAGGAACTTTGGAAGTTGATATGCTTAAATCACTAAATTTATGTGGAGACATGATTAAAGTATCTTGGAATAATTCATCCACTTCATAATGATTTCACATGAATTCATATTCTATATAAGATGCTTCCTAAGCATTGCATGGAGGGGAAATCAGTGATTTCATTGATTAAATGGATGGTTCAATCATGAGGAAATAAAGAGGGAGGTAATAGCATTGAGATGTAATGAGGTATATCGATAATGTTGTAGGTTTTTTCAAGTCACTGAGTTCATAACCATCAGATTTAGTAAGAGTGACATGTAAATCTGGATTCAAGTTGATGAATTTAGGTAAAAGAGAAAAATTAATCTGTGGGATTATGGGAAATCCATATTGAGAGTTGGGATATAGAAACTAAATACTCCATGGGTTAGGATTGACCTCATGTTTATAAATTTTTCCATTATTAATTAACTTGATACATTAGCTTCCATAAGGGTAAATTGAAGACCATAAACTTGGTTCATATAGTCTTTGGTCTAATTGTAAGATGTAGACAAATCCAACCAATTGGATTTTGATTAGGTTTTTAAAATTAATGACATGTAAAGTGAGTTTATTTAAGATGATATTTGTCATATCCAAGTTCTTGGATGATAAATAGAGATGTCACATTAATACCAGACCCTTTATTTACTAATAATTTATGAATGAGGGTGGTATTAATGGCTATTTTAATAAATAGGGGAGGATCATTGGATCAAAATAAGATCTCATCATTCATCATGTCTTATTTGAGTAACTCTATGGAGGGTTTAAAATAAGGAAAAATGGATTCAATGGTATACACTTGGGTTGGTTAAGGCTCATGACAAGATAGTTCCTCTTCTAAAGAAGATGGATCTTTAATTTATTAAATTTTTTCATGATGAACTTGAGATGATAAGTAAAGGTATGAACTAAATTCATAAGAGTATTTTTTCAAGGCATGGATTTGAGTTCTTCTAATAATTTTCAATGGTATTTTTAAGATGAACCAATACAAGGATTAAAAGATAAAATAAGTATAGGAGGAAGAGAAGTGGTTGCAGGTTCAAAAGGAGGAGATGGTTCCTCATTAGTTTCTAAACCTAAGTGACTAGTGGTAGTATCCTTGAGGATTTTCTCTTCCAAATATGGTTTCTTAGGTTTTGTGATAAGATCTTTATGAGGTGGCATACATCGATAATTGACCTTAGTAGAATTGACATATTAGGAATTGATGTAGTATTGTCATTATCAATGACAATTGCATGAACATAATTGTTGGATTATTGAGCGTTAGATGTGGAAAAATATTTTTGGTTATTTGAAAAATATTGGGGAGCTTAAATTTTTTTTAAATAATTAACATAATATTGGAAATGAAGTTAAATCATAGCTTCATGATTAAATGAATCACCAAGCATATAAGAGACAACAAGTTTTGTAATCCATCTACTTGTTTCATGGTAACGACCAATGTTGATGTGGAATAAACAAAATTGATTAGGATCTTACCATTTGGGAGGATTATTGGGATAAGTAAATGGTTTAGATGGTGCTAAATTTTTTTTCATTTTTTACACAATTAATGGCTTGTGAGAATGTTGGGGATTATCAGATTCGGTAACTCTTGGTTTGGGTTGAGGAGGATTGTTAGTTATAACATTATTTGAATGTTGAAAATATCCTTTATTGAGTTTAGTATTAGGTTTAAATTGTTTCATTAAGATATATTAATGCTCAACTTGGTTAAGATCTTCATTTAGCATTTGAAGAACAAAATTTTGAACCTAATATTAAAGTGAAAGAGTTAATGTTGTTATATAAAGTTTAAAAAAATTATCATTAGTCATGTTATGATCAGCCTTATGAGCCAAAAAATTCCATCATTTGATAAATTCATGAGCTAATTTGGTGGGAGATTGCTTAGCATTGATTAAATGGCTAAGAAAATTCTCAAAAACATCACTATGTTAAAACTCTTTAACTAAAGGATTGACTAAACCCTCTAGTTTCCATATGGAATGTTGGGGAATTTGATTGTACCATTCTAGTACATCAATAGTGAAAGTTTTAACTAATATTTTAGTTGAGGATAATATATTAGTTTGGATCCACTCCTTATAAATATTTATAAATGCCTTAATAAAATATGCAAGGTCTTTAGTCTGATCATATTTAATAAGTAGAGATAAGTTACAAATATCAATAAAAATAATGGAAGGGTCAAAAGGATCATTTTGGAAATGTTAAAGCATATTATTGTGCATGATAGGCTAGTAAATGACATTCCCTACATCATATATAATATGGTGAGGAATAAAAAATTTATTATTTTGAGGGAGAAGAATGAGAGTTTGATTTGTCATGTTGATCAAATGATTTTGTAGTTGAATTATTTGGGAAGTGTTAGATGTTTCCATTATGATTATTTGTTTCATAATCAATTTAAGAATCTGAGTGGTATTAATTAGTGTATTGATATTTTAAGGAGGAATTCCCAAATTGGTATTAAGGGGTGGGTTATTAGGTGGTGGATTCCCTATGGGGTTATTAGATAGTCTTATGTCAATTTCCCCATATTGTGGTGAGATGTTTGAAGATGGGAATTATCTTGATATATATGTATGGATTTGATCTACCAATCTCATATTTTTGAGTGATTTAAACCATGTTATAATATAAAGATGAGGGCAGATAATATCTACTCCAAGAGTGAGGATCCTCTTGAGAAGTAAATAAATGAAGAAAAGAACACCCCATATAGTGTCTAAATGGATTCAGGTTGTCCAAGAATATTTTTATAAGAGATTTTGTGGTTCTTGATGAAAGGATTTAAGATTAGTAAACAAGAGGTAAAATTAATGAGAATGTTGATGAGATATAGGACAGAATCGACCAATAGGTATAAAGTCAACTAGGTTGATATACTTCTATAAAGGAGATACACATAATAAAAAAATAAAATGACATAGTTGAGTTGGTCAACTATACACTAAAAGGAATGAAATTGAAATAGGATACAAGGAGTACATATTTTTATTGGTCTATACTATATGACTAAATATGGAATTGAATAAGAAGATAAGGATACACAAATATGCAAGTCAACTATGTACTATAAATAGGAAGGCTAAGTAGTCTGTAAGAGGTTGTATCAACCAAAATGATAGTGTTCTTAAATAGAGGAATACTAAAGTTTTTATATACAACATGAAATGATCAAAGAGAAGTGAAAATTGTAAAGTAAATGCTAACTAATTGGCCATCTTAATTTTTAATAATTTATAATAAAGTTTAATATTAATTTGATAGGAAAGTTGGCTAAAATAAGAAACTAAAGATCAATCTAAGGTTGGTTTTAGGATTTTTAGGTGGAAAGGGATCTATATTGGCAATGGTACTAGATTGGTATTAGGGCTTACCATATCACTTCATAATTCCATAGTGATAAGGGTATTGGGTGATTTTCCAATATGTAACATCAACCACATATTTATCCTTGGATAAAAAAACTAAGCTATCTTACCCCTTAGTGATTAAATCCAAGTAGGTAAGCCTTGGGAAGACAAATTTTCAATCCTTTTTGAATTAAAAGTGATTTGGTAGTGTGTGAAAAGGATTAAAAAAAGTGTAAAAAAATGGTAATTTGAAAAACCATTTATTTAAGCTATGTGAGTTACTCTAAGAATGTAAGCAATTGAAAAGGAAAGCTGAATTAATTGCTAGAAAATAGATGTTAATTCTTTGATTAAAAATAGGACAAAGTCAATTTAGGTGACATTATATGAAAAAAATACAAAACATAATTTACTGGGTTACTACTGTACTACAAATGTAAGATATATAAGAACACATTTGAAAATTTTAACTATATCTTCTAGATGGAAGACAGACTACAAAACTATGTCGAATAGGTCAACCTAGTTTGTTGTAGGGTTATATTTTTATAAACTACAAACTTGTGAAAAAAAGTAATGGAAAAATAATTGAAATGATATAGAGAGAAATGAAGGAACCTTGATGGGATTAAAGATGTTTTCGATTGTAAATTTTTATGCTATGATGTTCAAATATTGTTTCAAAATTATATCTACTGGGTTGAAGAGTTCAACCAAGTTTGTAAAACCCTATATGTTAAAGAATAAAAGGTGAATATATTCAACTAGTTTGACTATGTTTGTATATACGTATCTTGATAGAATAAAATAATGAATAAAGTCAAATTATTTGACTATGTATGCAAACCTAGAACTAAATAGGAATATTGTGCCAAACTATTTGATCTAGTAACCTATATTTGGAAAATACCTACATAGATAGAATGAGGTTATTTTGGAGTGACTGTGTGTTAAACCTACACACAAAAAGTTATAACTATACCAAATGGTTTGATAAAGTAGTGTAAATAGATAAAAATATAATATGATGAAAAAATGGTGTGAAATAAAACCTTCAAGGTTTATATTCACATTAGGTTCACTAGAATGTATACAAATGGAAATGCATATGATCTATAAATAAATCTTAGCTTAGAGAAGATAAATCCTACTTACACTTTCTATTGTTTCTACATTGGATATTTGAGGAAAAGAGTAAGATTGATCTTTTAGACCTAACCAAGGGATATCTTACCACAATAATATCACTAGGGAGTGTTCTAAATCTTTCAATCAAGCAAAACTATGTAATAACCCTAACTAGGTCCTATGTTTTCATATTCACAAAAGTAAATGACAAGCTATGTAAAATCTAATCTAGTGCTCACCAAATATTGTGGAAAAAAATGGGGGTTAGTAAACATAAAAGTAAACATGCATAAAATAATTTTAATTAATCTATGTATAGGTAAAACCCTAATGCATGGAAAGAGCAATATATTTAAAAGCCATTACTTATTCTACCTATATCTACTAAAATATATGAGTAAAGTTAGAGATACTTACCCTAAATATGAACCCGTTGAGATTCAATCTCTCCCTTAGACAAAGGTGATTCCCAATAGGTTTTTATGGTTTATAAGGATAACTGAGAAAGGCTAAAACATCCAATACTTTCTCACAAAACATGATTCTTATCCAAGTATAAACCTTATGATATAACTCGTCAAGTAGAATGGTAGAAGAGGAGATTGTAAAGAACCACAAATGAATAATTAACTCTTATTATATCTCTAATAAATGATGAGATAAATTCGTATATATAGTTGAATCTAACCCTAAGCCTTTCTAAAAGTTTCACTGATATGCTATGGCCCTAACCTATCGCATGTATGAGGATAGGAATAGCTGACTTGTGGCTTAATTATCCATTTATGATGCTATATCACATTTATCTATGCATTCATTTGGTTAGTAGGTCAGCCTATGGAGTAACCATGGCCTAGATAGACTATATATAGGAGGTAGAGGGTAATTGTTTATCATCATATTGTGAATTCTGCTCTTATTGAAGCTTGTGGAGGTTGCCCCCTCAAAGTGGCTTGTATATTATCATATATTATGATATATTTCAGTCATATTTGGATATATTTCTTCTATTCTACTTTATTATTGAAGTAATTTCATTACAAGTGGTATCAGAGCTACGATTTGGGCAATCTTGTGGGTGAAAACCTAATTTTTTTAATTTGGCTATATATGAAAAATGGTTGTGAAATTATCTTAAATTTTTTTACTAAAGGTTAAAAATAATTAAATTAATATTCCATTAAAATTTTAGATTATTTGGATTTGTTTTACAAAATTTATCTCTATTTTATTGTTTTTCATAAAATTGCTCTATAGTGTGCACTTCAAAGAATTTTTTAGAGTTATTTAAATTTTTGGAAATTTTAGAAATTTTTTGATATGGTATGTTCTTTGCATATTTTTATTTGAGGCTGACATAATTCCATAATCACTTGGTCAAAGTTAGGTCAAAAAGTGCCAATCAAGGTCAACATCATAAAGCCCTTTTATGACAGGTCCACAAACTTGGGGCCAAGGAAAGGGTGCTAAAAATTTAGGTACAACTCATAACAAGGAATATATGGAGTTATAATGGGGGTGTACTAGACCCTTTATACCAGGGTTGTCTGACATAGATCATAAAGTGAGCCAACTTGACTATAGTGTTCAAGGCATTCAGAGTGAGGTACAAGGCATACAATCTAATATGAAATCCATACAAGATAATTTGGTAGATATCATATCGAATATGAAAAATAATTAGTCAAATCATCTAGCTAACACTATTGCAAAACCCTACTAGGGTGGTTTTCCTAACCAGTCTACTTCAAATCTAACTATAGTTCCATAGAGGAACTTGTTACCAAAGGTGGAAATGTTCAAATTTGATGGAAAAGATCCACTCAATTGGATCAACCAAATGGAGAATTTTTTTGATGTACATCAGATCCCAAGTGAATAAAAGGTTACCATGGCATCCTTGTATCTTGAACCTGATTAATTCATTTGGTATTGATGGTTATGTTCTCAAAAGAAAATGATGACTCTTAATGTCACTTAGTTTTTATAGAGGAGTTGCAATTACACTATGGCAATAGTGTGATAGAGAATTAATTTAACCAACTAGAAAAATTGTAACATAATGGCTCCATCAAGGAGTATATTCACCATTTCTAGGACCTATCCTTACAGGTAGATATAATTTTTAAGGAGAACTTGAATGACCTATTTTTGGGTGGACTCAAGAACCACATTCAACATGAGGTGCACATGTTTAATCAACTTAAGATTTTTGATTCTATTATCATGGCACATAGAGCTGAGGAAAAATTCATAGCCAATAAGAAGAATCCATTCACTCGCTTTAAAGATCATAGCATATCGACACCAACATTTCCTTCACCTACCAGATTGACCCCACAACAAATTGAAGAGAAGCGTGCAAAAGGATTATGTTTTTATTGTGACAGCAAGTGGAGCAAAGGATATAGATGTGATGAGAAGAAATTCTACATTGAGGGATCTAATGCAGATGAAGAAGAAGATGATGCCTCTAATGATGATGAGGAAGAGATAGAGGAGGTACCTAAAAATTCCCAACCTACAATCTCTTGTCATGCACCTGTAGGTATTATCACTCCACAAAATCTTAAGGTGGTGGGTTTCCTCAAGAAACAAAAGGTGAAAGTATTGATTGATTCAAGGAGCACACTTAACTTCATCAACCATAAGTTTTCCACTTGATTAAACAAGTTCATCTACCCAGCACCAAAATTTCAAGTCATGATTGCAGATGGTGGCATAATTAATTATTCAAGAAAGTTCCATAGTATTAAGCTTGCTATGGGTGAGTACAATCTTTATTCTCTTATGTTTGTTATTCCCATGGGTAACATATACATTGTTTTGGGAGTCCAATGGCTCATAACCTTGGGTACGTTTGAGATGAACTTCCAAGAACTATTCATGTGCTTTCATTATGAAGGTAGGAAAATTGAACTGCGTGGATTACAGGAAAAATCTCCATAATTGGTTAGTTCACATTAGATGACCAAGATACTAAAAAAGGGGGTAGAGGGAATTATTGCATGATTATGTTCAATAGAAGTTCAACCCACACAAGCATCTACATATCTTGATCTATAGATGATTCTTGATGACCACCCATCTATTTTTGGGGCCATGCCAAAAGGACTACCACCAATAAGAGAACATGATCATGCCATTCAACTACTTCCAGGGAGTCAACCACCAAATATCAGACCATATATATATCCATATGCACAAAAGAGTGAAATCAAAAAAAGTGGTCCACAAGATGCTAGAGGTAGGGATCATCAGGCATAGCCAAAGTGCATATTCATCACCAATGGTCATGGTTTGAAAGAAGGATGACACATGAAGGATGTGCCCAGATTATAGGGAACTCAAAAAGTACACCATCAAAGATAAGCTTCCTATTTCAGTAATTGATTATTTACTTGATGAGTTGCATGGTGATAATTATTTCACAAAATTAGACCTTCACTTGGAGTACCATAAAATTATAATCAAGGATGAAGATGTTCATAAAACTACTTTAAGAATGCATGTGGGCCATTATGAGTTTTTGGTAATGCCCTTTGGTCTTATAAATGCACCATCTACTTTTTAGAGCTTGATGAACACTATTTTTAGGCCTTTTTTAAGGAAGATTATGTTAGTTTTCTTTGATGACATATTGATTTATAGTTAGACATGGGAGGCACATTTTTAACATGTGAAATAGGTGTTGATAGTTTTGGAGAAGCATCAAATTTATGTGAAGCCATCCAAATGTGCTTTTGGAGTATAAGAGGTAGAGTACCTAGATCACATTGTTTCCCATGAAGGTGTCAAATTTCATACCCTAAAGATCAAAGCTATGATGGAATGGCCCATGCCAAAAGCTCTCAAAAACCTCAAAGAGTTCCTAGGACTAACAAGTTACTACCAAATATTTGTGAAAGGTTATGGCAGCATAGTAGCTCCACTCACTGCATTGCTAAAGAAGGATGCCTTCCATTTGAATGATTCCACCACCAAATCATTTGAGAAACTAAAAGTATTTATGTGCACCACTCTAGTTTTATCTACTCTAGACTTCTCAAAGACATTCACTATTGAATGTGATGCTTCTAGATCTAGGTTGGGAGTGGTACTAATGTAGGAAGGAAGACCCATTGCATTTGAGAGTCATCAATTCAAAGGGAAGAATCTACAAAAACCTATTTATGAGAAATAAATGATGGCTATTCTTCATGAAGTTAAATAATGGAGGCCCCATCTGATGGGTAGACACTTTAAGGTGAAAACTGATCATGATAGTCTCAAATACTTTTTGGAGCAAAGATTATCATCTGAGGAACAACAAAAGTGGGTAACCAAAATGTTGGGTTATGATTTTGAAATCATATATAAGAAGGGTAAAGATAATGTAGTAGTAGATGCACTATCTAGATGAGATACATCCACAAAAGCATTACTTTGTGCAATATCCATATTGTAAGCAGATTGGGTGGATGAAGCCAGATTAGAATGGGAGCAAGACAACGATACATAGGTTCTAATTCAAAATCTTTAGCAAGTTACTTTAGCCTCTAAAAAATTTGAATGGAAAGATAATGTCTTATGGTATAAGGGTAGGTAATACTTGTGCAAAAATTCTGAGCTTAAGCATAAGATTCTTGCAAAGTTGCATGCATCTCCAATTGGGGGACACTTAGGGTTCTTGAAAACATGTCACAAAATTAAGAAAGAATTATTTTTGGAAGGACTCAAGGGAGATGTACAAAATTTTGAGGTAGAATGCTTGATATACCAATAGAATAAAGGTGAGACTATTAAGACCCCAAGTCTGTTACAACCATTAGCAATTCCTAGTCAAAGGTGGGAGGAGGTTTCCATGGATTTCATCATAGGGTTGCCTTGTTCTAAAGGTAAGAATGTTATCTTAGTCATTGTGGATAGGCTTACAAAATATGTTCATTTTTTTGGTCTCTCACACCCATTTTTAGTAAGTACAGTAGTAGCCATTTTTCTAGAAGCAGTTCTCAAATTACATGGAACCCCCAAAATAATTGTAAGTGATCATGATCCTATTTTATCTAGTAATTTTTGGAATAAACTATTTTCCTATTTCGATACTCAACTAGCTCATAGCTCATCTTACCACCCCCAATCTGATGGAAAAATAGAAGTGGTTAACAAATGTTTAGAGGGGTATCTCCATTACTTTGTATCAAATAAATAGAAAAATTGGATTAAATGGCTACAACTTGTAGAATGGTGGTATAACACATCTTTCCATACCTCTTCTAAAATGTCTCCATTTATATCACTATATGGTTACCATCCACCTTCGATAACTTCTTAATTAAAGGTTAAAACCAAGGTTCAAAATGTGGAGGAACACATTCATCATCAACATGAGGTTTTGGCTAGTTTGAGAGAGACTTTGGCCTTGTCACAAAACAAGATGAAGCAACAAGCAGATCAACACTATAGTGAGAGAATTTTTGAGGTGGGTGACTGGGTATTTATTTGTTTGTAGCCTTATAATTAGATGTCCTTGAAGCAGCAAAAAAAGGACAACAAATTTGCTCCTAAGTATTATGGCCTTTATCAGGTTCTACAAAAAATTAGAAGTGTGGCTTATAAGCTTGATTTACCTCATTCATCTCACATACACCCAATATTTCATGTTTCATGTTTGAAGAAGGTCATTGGATAGACAGTTTTAGCCTAGATAGAACTCCTAGAACTAGATGAAGGATGAATCATTTTGGAACCATAGAAGATCATCCAAACTCATACTAAGAGGTTGAGAACTAGAGAGATTAGGGAATATCTGATCAAGTTGAAGAACCTGAGTAGTGAAGATGTAACTTGGGAAGGTGAAGATTTTTTGCAACAACATCCAAAGTTGTTCAATGTTGAGGACAACATTGGTTTGAAGGGGAAGGGCATGCTATAACCCTAACCTATCACATGTATGAGGATAGGAATAACTAAATTGTGGCTTACTTATCCCTCTTTGATGCTATATCACATTTGTCTATGAATTCATTTGGTTAGTAGGTTGGCCTATGGAGTAACCATGGCCTAGATAGACTATATATAGGAGGTATAGGGTAATTGTTTATCATCATATTGTGAATTCTACTCTTATTAAAGCTTGTAGAGGTTTCCCCCTCAAAGTGTCTTGTCTATTATCATATATTCTGATATATTTCAGTCATATTTGGATATATTTCTGCTATTCTAATTTATTGTTGAAGTAATTTCATTACATGATAGGGTTAGCCCAATCCACTTTGTATCACTTTTGATAGAAATAAATTAAGTCTTGGTTTGGCTGACCTAGACCGTTATTGAGTTGTATCAATTAGAGTATAGGGTTGATGGGGATGAAAATGTAACATAAACTATTGGAAAGGGTTTATGTCTTAGTTAGGGTGTAATGAAAGCATAAAATTAGTAGAGGAGGGAGGGTGCAAAAGAGGAGGGAAATCTTAAGGGAGTGTTTTTACAAGATGGTCATGTAAACAGAAAGTGGTAGTATAGGGATAATAATCTTGTGAAGAACCAATGGTCTTCCCACCCCTTTCCTAGTGTACCCATTAAGGCATGCACTTAGAGATATTGATACTCAATAGGTTCCTATAAGAGATAAAGCATTAGTAGTCGATAAATTTGAAAATATTATGTGTATATAGATTCAAAATTGGATTGATTTCTTGATCCACCCAAACATGAGGATTGAACAAGCCATCAGGTTAGTTCAATATATTCAAAAATAGATCGCTATATACATGTACACACATAGGTTGTCACTAGGTTCATGCATTGGTTTGCTTGCTCAGTGAGGCATATTATTTCATTTCCTCTTTTTGGTCTCTTTAATCAATATTTACTCTATTTTACTTATTTACTTAGTTTAGTATTTTGATTTTCATGTCTTGAGTAAGGATTTATTTATACACATTTCACTTATAGGACATGAATTGGAACATGCTTCACATACGTAAACCCAAATTCATAGGATTTATATCCTAGGTAAGTCTAGGTACACTTATTTTTCATTCATCCTAGTCATTTCAATTTACTACATTTATAGAATAAAAGGGGAGGGGAATGCAATCACCTAAAATTTGTATTTTGGGGATAAGAGTGATTATTGAGACTACCTATCCATAGATTATCCTTAGACCTATCCTAAATAATATTATCACACTTATCCATCCTTTGTGCTAGGCATATCCATCCATAGTCATCCCTAAAGTAATCACAAACCCTCATTTCTTGATTCATACCCTTCATGCCTAGTGTTATACCAAGTAGACACTAGTGCCATATTACGGACAATAGCGCCACATGGTGATAGTGTCCCAAAAATGGTGCTAATGTAATATTTCCTCTCTTTTCCAAAATGGATATATTTTCAAAACTAAAACTTCCTATGGTTGGCCTAGATCTCTTTTATCACTAGAATAAGCAATAGAAAAGTATAAATACATGAATTTTAGCCCTCTAATCACTAGATGGAAATTATATGCAAAATACACTTTCAAACTCAAAAAACATTGTGCATAATTAGGGCTATCAATCCCTATTCTATCCTACTTCTCTATACTACCATCTATAATATTCCTAAGCTTAGATTAACTAGATTTCTAGTCTCAATCACATTCAAGGCACTAAAGGCCACTATCATACTAAATTAATTTTCACTTTCACTAGAACTTAGGTGGGGAGATTTATATTTATATTGATCTCTCTTTAGGGTATTGGTATGTAGGAAACTATCTTCACAACATGGTGTTTAGGATGTCTAGCCTACCCTACTAACAAACGTACTTCTAATATCATACTAAATAGATTCCCTAGCTACATGGAGGATTAGGTTTTTCTCACTAAATCACTCATTATAGGCAAAATATATAGTTTCATAACTCATGCACTCAATAATAAACATTATATATCTAGACACATGTGCACCCATAAGTTTAGGATAGTGCTACGCAAAGGACACTAATACCAATGTTAGGTCACTACTACCAAATTTATAATAATGGAAATACTATCTAAGAGGGGTTTTGGCACCAATATATAGTTTAAAACACTCATACCTACTTCCACCTCAATTTCCATCACCCAAGTCACCCATCTCAGTTATTTTTCATCAAAGTTCTTGCACTATTTATTACTATTTCTAAAAAAGTTAAAACTAGTCAAGTCTATAACAAATCATTAACTTTATTTATTACATATTATTTACCTAATTTATTCTACTTATATATTTTTTTTTAAAAATATTTACATTCAATAATTCCTAAAAGGTTAAAACACATATCAAGTGTTCTTATGGAAGGTATAACTAAAAAGGTAGTAACCACATGTGTGGGATTGACTTGTAAAGGTAGGTTAATCTCACCAAGAACCTTTTAGGAGGTCCCATCAAATAATATAACTAGTTTTGTAGATGGAATAAATTTTTGATGAGTATAAACAAAGTACTTAATTAATTTCATGGTGTAAATGTTCTTGATTTCACCATTATCAATCATAACACTGTTTATAGGGTATTTATCAAGGTATGCTCAAATGAATAAATAATTAATATCATTATCATCAAAATAAATTGAATTTATATAAAATATAGGAGGTATATGTCATTTATTAAGTATAAATAATCTTATATAATGGGTTCCCATAATTTTATGGGATGAGGATGTGAATTATATACCGTTTTCACTTTTGGTTCCTTCTTAAAATGATCTTGAAAAGGATTGTTAAATATTGTTTTTCTAGTGATCACCATGTTGTGAACCTAATTAATTTAGAGGATAATTAAATGTAATATTTTTGTCATTAATTAAGTTTGATATTTTATGCTTCAAGATTCAAAAAAATGTTCCTAAAATGTCCTGGTCCCTTTTGATAATCACAATAATCATTCACATCATATCCTTTTGGTAGAGGTTTATTCATATCAACCTCTATAGAATGATGGAAATATATAAGACAAAACTTTACTAGTGGTATGAGGAATAAGTTATAAGACTCAATTAAGTAGTAAACTACATATTTTTTGCATTAGATAAGACATTCTAATTAGGCTATTGTGAAATTGTGTTAACTATGTTGCTTGTTTCCTTTTTAGGCTCAGGGGGCTTTACCTTATAATTTAGTTTGATTGTAAATTTAGCATTGGATGTAGATAAATTTGGAATATTTGTGACATACTTGAGATTATTCAATGAAATAAGATTAATTTCATGGTTTCATACAACATAGCATAAGTGATTAAAATTATTTTTTTTCGAAAGCAATGGACACATCCAAAGAAGCAATTAAAATTCTCTTAAATATGTCTTGCAACTTTGTATATATCATAATATTGGTCATTTAAACTATCATTTTATTGTAACTTAAGAAATATTAATTGATATGTTGATTTTTACTTGTTATATTTTGTTAATTTGAGCATAGGAAACCTTTTTAAAAATATTAATGGAAAAGTGTGATAAAAATTAATCTACAAGAGGATTAACTGTTTTCATGGTTTTTAGAGGTAAATCATAGAACTATCTGAAATCATAGTCCTTTAGTATTCTTAGTAATAATTTGGTCAAAATTTTATCATTAGAGGAATAATCAAGTCATGTCATATAAAATGTTAATATATGTTTTTCAGGATCACCCTTGCCATCATAAAATGTGAACTTAAGTGTAAGAAAAACTAGCTGGCAAAGGGTGAAAAGATATCTCACGTACAAGAGGGTTATGTAACACATCTTGGGAATCAATTGTATGAGGAGAATTTAAATCATTTTTTTCAATGTTTGTAACCTTTTTATCCAATTTTTTTATAACTTTGAGGATTGATTGAACTATGGATCCATTAAGATTTATATTAGAAAGTTGAATAGTCACCAAAGAGGATGTAATAATGGTTTCAATAGGCATGGAAACCAATATCTGAGTTTAGATATTTGTCAACCCATGGTAAATGTAGTAATAGTAGTTTGAGGGAAAAAAGGTTTGAATATATATCTCGTACGCCCATTAGAAGTATTAGGTCATAATGTATTTTAGAAGAGGGTTGTTGGTATATGGGTATGGCTCATAGTTATAATAACATGATCAATATATGATCCTATTTGGTCATCTATTTTTTTTGTGTTCTTAGTTTCTAAAATGGTTTTTAGGATTTCATAGGATATTCAAAGTTTTATTGAATACACTTAAGAAAAAATGCAATTGATTGCACTTTCTCATGATCTATTTAATCATGTTCATTGGTTTCATTAGACTAATGATTTTCATTATAAGAATCTTATTCTATGGTAACATCATAAATATGTTTTTCATTTTTGGCATTGGCATCATCATGATCCATAGTATTATGTACCTTAATGTATTTATACATATTATATGGTGGTAGAGGAAGATCAATGTGATTAATATGCACACCTTCCAATCTAGGTCTATGTATAAGTTTGATGAAAAATAACATAAGTCATAAATGAAAAAGTATAACAACTTGAAACCCTATCTAATTTAAGACCCTAGTAATATGAAATATTTGCATTCTTATAAATCAGGTTCACTAAATGTTTAACCCTTAAATGAATCTAGATCAGAGTTATCTATGGTTAAAAGGGTAGAGATATCATAGGGAACAAGGATGGTAGATTATATCTAAAGTAGGATAATTAGATGCCAAACACAAATATAACATATTCTGAAATCTTTATATGTATGTGTTAAAAATATTAAGTACAACTATGATAAATATGGTGATGAAAAATAAGTAATATACTTAGTTTTGATTCTAATGTAGTTATAGATTAGGAATATTTAGGTAGTATAATAGAAACGATTCTAGCATAGTCATTAGATTTTATATTGAGTGCCTCTAGAGATACAAACACAAACATCATCCTAGGATGATTGCATCAATGTTAATATCTGAACCTAACATAAGTGTCTTGTATAGAATCCATGCTTGAAAAGGATGTGAGAACTTGAATGCTTCTAGGTTTGTCTTTACCTTTGCTCTAGTACATTAAGATCTTGGTCATGGCTTGTCACTCCTAATGAAATTTTAAATATTATTACTTGAATAAACCTAAATATAGTCATATATATCTATTATTGATGCATCTATAATTCCTATGCAATTTAAACATCATTGTATAATTATTCTAAAAATAAGTCATTTAAATATAATAGTTCTTTCGCTCAATCAAAAATATCCTTAATGGTTTTTTAATCTATATCCTTTAATCCATGAAGGTTTTTTTCTAAATTTCAAAAATTTGAAGATGAATAAAGGCATAGGTTTTCCATAATTTCAAATGAATTTTTTTCTATGCATATAAAATTATCCTTCCAAACCCTACACAAGTAGATTAAATCAATCTAATAATTTTTATAGGTGTATGGATGGAACAAAGTTCCATCCCTAGGTCTAGAGCATGAAACCCTAAATTTTCTAAATAAATCTACCAACAATTACATTAAAACAAAATATATTATAACCCAAGAATGAAAATGTTTATTATTTTACTCTCAAATGGGATATAGATCTATAAATAAAAACCCATGTATTTATTTTTTCAAATTTAAAGATTAACCTACCTAGTTACTACAATGGATGTAGTTCAAATGTAATTGTTGATAGCTTCCTTCCTTCCCTTCATGTCCCTCCTTCCATTATTTTATCTTCCATCTTCTAATTATATTTTCACTCAACCTCCATATTTTAAATGTCCTAAAATTTCTCCTATAAAACATGATATGTTCCCTTTTTTATTCACTTTTAATATATAACCCTATTTTTTAGCATGAAAACCACATGTAAGATCTCCTCCTCTCAGAAAATCATGAGGTCAATCCAAAATACTATAAAAAACCAAATCCCATTTTACTCAAAAAATTCATGGAGATATATTTATTGGATCCTTTTAAAAAATCAAAATATAATTTTTCTAAGTTACATAACTTTATTTAGGATATTTTTACTTGGATGACCTATTTCACCTCCCTAGGCCACCAAAATGGGTATCTAAGTCTAGAAACTTATACGAGATTCACTAAGCACCCAATACTCCTATGAATTGAAATGCATGAAATAATATACCATATGTACAACTCATCAAGGTTTATTCCAAATGGATATTTCATGGAGATTAAAAAAATAATACATGAAATTAATGTATTCTACTAAACAAAATAATCTTATAAAACTAACCAAATTATAATTAGTTCGAGCATGCACAATTGTCCATAGAGATAGATAATGAAAAGTAAACACTCAAAATTTTTGTAGAACACTATTATCATTAAATTCATTTGAGTAGTCTAAAGTGTAGTGTGTTTATGGGTCTAATTCCACTCTCTCTATCCACAATTCAAATATATGCATCCTTATCCCCTATAAAACTTTATCTCTCATTGTTCAATTATGTTAAGGTGGGACAATTCTAGAAACACCTCACTTTTAAAAAGGTGGTTAGTCTGTGCTTGAAATAAAATAATAAAGTAATCAAAATATATGTACATCAATGAACTATTTTAATGTAACTCAAATTTATAAATGAAATCGTAGACATATAATATTTAAATACATATTAATAGAGTATATCCAAAAGCATATGAAAATTTCCATTGAACATAATTGATCATGAAATAAAATAGTACATCGATCAACTATATAACTTAAATGTCTAGATATACTTAAAAATAAAATAAAAACTAATAAACATTAGTTTTACTTCCCTTACTAAAAATAATGTTGTTTTTTAAGAGTGGGACAAGTTGTGATAAATGATTTATCCCATTGTTAAGCATTGTGCCATAAAAAAGAGAAATACAATTTCCAATGATGAGTGATGAAATTTACTAGAGTGATTTTTAAGATAGAATCAAAATATTGAGTAATACTATGAATTAGTTGTATGATGTGAAGATTATATGAGATTACCTAATGAATGTTATTAACCCACTTGAGATAATGACATACATTTCAATTGGATTCGATGATAGATTTATTTTCCCAAAGAAATAGTATATAGAAGGAGTTAATTGGGAATGATATATCCTAAGATAAGTTGCATGCTTAGATTGTGCCCCATGAATTATTGTCACATGGGAGTAGATATGGGAACATTATATCCCATTCAAAAGTTAAAAGATTAAATTTGATTGATTGATTGATGGGAAAAGGGATGGATTTTTTTATTTCTTCAATCCCAAGAAATAGGTGTAGGAGATTGAATGAAAAGACTAAGAAATTATTATGTATTATTGATTTTGGTAGTTTATATGTAAGCAAAAAAATATAAGCTAAGTGATTACATGGAATAATGATTATTTATCACATGATTGGATAGCATGGATTTGATTTGTATATAGTAGATATAGGTGATTGTGGCATGTATGGTTTAACATTATCGATGAATCACACTAAGTTGTTTAGTGATTTAGATATGGGTGATTTACATGAATGTGAAGCTATATTTTTATTGTTTGAATGGGTTGACATTGGTTAGGGACGTGATGTATGTTTTGAGATGGATTAATTATGTGTATTGGGTGAATATATGATTTTTGATAGTCTTTGTATATATTTCTAACATTAATTAAGCATCCTTTATTTTTATGTAGCATAAGACAATATTTACTAGTGGTATAAAAAATCCATGATGTCTATTACATTATACATGTAAGGACTGATACAATAATTAATTTGTAATGATATGGAAGATAATAATAACAATGTTTATGATGCACATAGTGACCTAGGCTCAAAATAAAAAGAACAATGAAAACAAAATCAAAAAGTGTTTTTAATAATGAAACCAAGTAGGGAGAACAAACAAGGAAGTAAAAATAAAATTATACAAGCAAGTAGGGAAAACATAGACAATTTGTACAAAAAAATCAATTAAATGACAAAAACAAGTAAATAAATGTCATTTTGGATGTCCTTGGTTAAATTAAAACCCTTTTATATATGAGATCTTTGACAATGTTAATTGTTTGATTGGTAAACCATGTGAATGATAATTAGGGTATACAACTTAGGAAAATGGGTTTCAACATAATTTTTGGATGTTGTGGATGATTGTGGATGAGCTAACCTCAAAAATCCTATATAAATTAATGTTACCTACATAGTCTATGCAAATCTTAGGCTAATGTAATTCTCTCAATGAGGGAAGAGATGCAAAGTGAATATATTAGGTAAGTTGAGGATGATTAGATGAAAGGTATCCTCAAAATAAATGATGATATATGACATGGTTTTATTATGGATAATTATTTTTATTATTGTAGTGATGTTAGATGGATGTGTTTTTGTGTGTTGTTATCTAAGGGTTATGTATGATATTTTTTTAAAAACATGAGAAAAGGATTGACCACATAATCATCAAGATCAAAACCTAAACTAAAATGTCATAGGCAAATAAAATTATTTGATATATATACAAATGAATAGGGATATATGAATGGATAATGTTAAGGAATACTCGTAAGTAATTAGGGTGTATATAGATAATAGTCTACACATGATGCAAAAATCTAATTTTTATTGTACTCAACATACTGAATTTTCAATTTTATTCAAATAAGATCCCATTTTGGTCTAAAATAATTTTTTATGATTTGAAAATAGTTTTCATGGGTAGTCATGTGAGCACACATCAATATGCTAAGTTTCAAAGTCATTAATTCCCATGTTGGTGGTTCTTGTTAAGTGTGTTACTCTATGTGAAAGAAATTTGTATTTCCCCATATCAAGGTTTTTTTCAATTTGTGTGATTTATTCAAACTAACATATTAATTAATTTTAGATTTGTTACATGTATTTAGGTTTTCTTTAAATTTGAAAAATGAATAAATTTATAAAATCCCAAGTGTTTTTTAGTCTGTGAACATTTTGGTCTTTGCATTATTTAGCCTTCATGTATTTTTAACTTCATGTGTTTTGGCACTTTAAAAAATATAGTCTTCATGAATTTTGGTTTTCACAAATTTGGGTCTTCATAGATTTTGGTTGTCAAAACTTTTGCATGTCATGGATTTTGGTATTTCAAAAATTTTGTATTTCATGACTTTCAAGTCTTCTCTATTTTTGGCATTCATGAACATTTACATCACTCAAATTGGTTTTTTAATCTTGACATGTTTTTAATTTCACGTATTTTATCTTATCACATTTGTGAAAAATGGTAAAGGAGTATTTTGTAAAATTCCTAACATAAAAAATCCATGAGACTTCTTGTTTCACATAACCAAGCCATCATGTAATTTGGCTAAATATAAATTAAAAAATTTTGTAGCATCTACCTCCTAAGATTATGCCACATGGTACCGATATGACAACCCAAAACTAATGATTGAGAACTTATCTAGGGCTTAAATCATGGCATCTTACAAATACATGAGAAGTCTATGTGGCATACTCACCAAAGTAAGTTGTCAAATTCAAATTAGATGATTAAAACAAGCCTAGAGACATTAGACACTAATGGAACATAAATTTGAATTAAGTAACACATCCTTTAATCTATATAATTAAATTCAAAAGATACATATCCTTATTTATTATTAAAGAGCTTAAGTGAACTCACATTCTACAAAGACTAAAATCCCTAGTTTCATATGTTTTCCTACGAATTGCTTCTATAAAGATATCAATTGAATTATCATGTGATTTACGTAAGTAATTTATACATAATAAATGGATTAATAATAAAAATAATAAATAATAGATCTATCACCATAAAATTTATCCATAAAATATCTAATAGAGTTTACCAATAAAATCTTTAACTTGATTGTGTTTGATGGTAACTATGTGAATTACATAGCTCTATGGGACATTGTGGAGAATGTTGATGCCCAATCATGTAAGGAAAAATTAAAAACTAAATGAAAATAACTAGTGATATAATTTATAACTATGAAGAATCATTAATTTCATTTTATAGATATAAATCTTGAAGTGATGCTTTGCATCGACCTAATTCTAGACTTATTTTCATAGACAAGGCATTTGATGGTCTCATGCATCATGAAAATAAAAGGATGCTCATAGCCTATAGTTCAAGGGATGATTTTTAAATATATATATATGGGTTCCCATTTTAGGTTCCACATATGAAAGGATGAGGATCACATTGTGGAAAAAAAGTAACATAGTTGAGGATAGATTGAAATGATGGATAATCCTAGGATAGAAGGTAAGTTTTAAATCTACTTCTCCAGTGCTAATCATCAAATTAATAATGGAATTTCACAATGGGATGGAGTTGTTGAATATATTATATGGGTGTTCCAACATCCATTATCTTCATATTGAATGGGTATTGTATACACATAATATTATAAAAAAATTACCAATTATTGACACTTTATATCTTGTAAGAACCTGTCAAGTCTCAATCTATCTGAGTGCATGCCTTAAGGGGTGCACCAAGAAAGGGGTGGGTAGATCATTTTTGATTCATAATATTTTTGTCCCTTTTTCCACTTTCTATATAAATAATCATCTAATAAAACCATTTACCCTAAGCTTATTATTCTTAATCTTACCCATTCCAGTCCTTTGACATGCTTTATATTCTTTGTTCTTACCTTGACCCCCTTTCAACCTATAGAATATACAAGATCGACCAAGTTTACCTTGTACTATTTAAGGACATTTTTACTTAGGATATTTATTACTCCTTCGGCTGAACTAGCTCAAGACATACTAAATTATCCCTTGAAAATATACAAGGTCGACTAGGTCAACCCTATACAACTATCATATTTGGAAGGATTTAGGGAAATATCCACCTATATATACAATTTCATTTAAAACCATTTTTTAGAATAAAATAAAATAAGAATAAGTGTGAATGAATATCTGCTTGTTGACCATTCTACTTGACAAATAAAGCTTAGGGTTACATACTTTCTTTGGAGATACAAATATTTTATTGTGGATGAGTCTTTTGGATGCATAGATAGGTTGTGTATCCTATATTTTATTTGTATTTATTATCCTTACATACCAAAAAAGTATCTTGCGAGACACCATGGCCATTGGAGAGATTGAGGCTTAGCAAGTTCATCTTCAAAGGTAATTATTCCTAAATTTATTTCTTATTTGTAAGAGTAGATAGATAATGTATTTATGGTTCTTTATTCTATGTATTAAGATTTTGTATACATTAATATGAGTATATTATTCTATGCATGTTTAATTTAGTTTGTTTTATTTCTAACCCCCACTTTGTGCCACAAGCTTTGGTGTGCACTAGATTAGATTTACATGATTGTTTATTAGAATATAGTGAACATTAAACCTAGGACTCTTTTAGGGTTTTTTCATGATTATGTTAGATTATAGGCTTTGGAACTCTTCTTAACATGGTGTATTATGACTAGTGATCCCCTAATTACATTTAATAGATCCTTGTTTTTGTCATGCCCTTGATTAACAAATGTATTGTCAATCAAAAGTGTAGGTATGCTCTATCTTCTTTGAGCCAAGATTAATTTATAAATATGATGTATTATTGATTGCATATATTCTCATGAAGCTAAGGTGAACTAAACCTTATAGGATTTGTTCATATTATTTAATTCTTTAATCATTATTTTTATCATGTATTTTTAAAATTGGATCGACTCTATTGACCCAATATATAACTTCTATGCATATGTTTTGAGGTAAATGCTACTAGATCAACCTAGTTGACCTAGTATAGGTTTTTAGCTTTTTTAGACATCCAATACAGGTTAATGGATCGACCATGTTGACCCAAAATAGGTTTTCAACTTTCTAGACATTTATTTTGGACTAATAGGTCAACCCTATTGACCATGTACTTTTTTAGACATTAAATTCAAAATAATAAGTCGATCCAATTGACCCTATACATTTCAAGAACTCAAGAAGTTTCTATAAAGCTTGATTGACCCAGTCAACCCAATTAATAGAACTCATGAGCATATACCATGGTTATTGAATAACAATCTTCATTATTTACATCTTTGATCCACCAAGGTTACTTTCTATCTCTCTATCTCTTTCCTTACAGTCTTTCTTTTCATATTTTTTAGTATTTAAAACTACCCTTGCATAGTCAACTAGATCAACCTTATAAACCTAGTTCTATGTGTTGTCTAGATAACTGGGTAGACTATACTAACCCCATTAATTTTTAGACCTTGCTTTTGTAGTATAAGATCAACATGTTGATGTTTTTTTATATTTTGTGTATACACTATTGACCATATCAACATTGTACCTTGTTTCAAAGTTAGAATTAACCTTATATCTCATAATTAGTTCACACTTTCTTTTCTTATTTCTTGCATACATGGAATAGATCACAAAGCTTAATTAGATGGTTTTCAATTAATCATTTAGTTTCACTATTTTTTATTTTATGTACACATTGCCAAATCACAAAAATCTAAACAAGCATTTTAACATTTGTCTACCCAAGGCCAACCTACTTGGATTTCATCACCAAGGGGGAAGCCAACTTGATACTTTGGTCAAGTATAAATCATGGTTAATGGTATATTTTGGTGAAGCACCAAACACCCTTATTTATATATCATGTGAAGTGAGGAGGTAGGCCCTGATAGAAAACCTATATCATTGCTACTACAGTCCCTTTTAGCCTAAACTACCAAATACCATCCATAGATTTATATTCTAGTTACTTATATCCAACTTCCCATCACATTTAAATTCATATCTCAATAATCTAATAATTTTGGTTGACCAATTAGTTATCTCTTTAGTTTCCAAGTTAATTTCTTTCTCTTTGCTCAATTATATTTTGTATTGTAAAAAATTAAATTATCCAATGTTGGCAGAAGGTTTTATGCTATGTGCTTTAATTAGATTGGTTGACGTTAATATAATTGACTATTTATTTCCTTTTTTTCATTTATTTTCTAAATTATTTGAAAAATTTACCTTGTTTCACTCCACAAATATATCATAAATTTCTTAATTTCCCTATCTACTATATTGGGTTAACCTAGTCAACCATGTACCTTTTTCTAATCCCTGTTCACTATACTAGATCAGCCTAGTTGATGTTCTACAGTTTTTGGACCATGTTTCTTCTTTTTCCAATCCTTGTTCACTTTATTATATTGACCCAATCGACCCTGTCTATTTTATAGACTCTATTTTGTGCTGGGCCGACCTAGTCAACCTTGTACAATTTTTTTCATTTCTTGTTTCCTTTCTTTCTCATATCTCTTTCTTTCCATTCATCATGGAATTTTTATTTTATGATATTAATAAGTTACAATTAGTATATATGATGAATATTACCAACCCTCATATGGTTTCCCATTGATAGAGTAGGGATCCTCTCTTGGATGCTAGTAATGTTCTTATTTCCACTCACACAATGAGCTATGGGACCCCTCCTAATACTTATTCACAACATAATACTCTCTTCTCATTATAAAACCAGCCCAAATTAGAGTATACCCATAAAATTCTCTTCTTTATCTTTGAATTTCCTCAACATCGAGGAAAATATCCTTCTATCATTCAAAATCTTATGATTAATGGTCAAGTTGAATAGCCTCATTCTCCTACTCCTACATTCTCAACTAGATTTGTGGGTACCAAATTATTTTATTCTTATCCTCTTCCTTTGATTATGACCCCTTCTCATGCCATGACCTTTTCTTCTCTAACTTCTTCCACCTTCATGCCTAGTATATCCACTAACATGGCAGGTTCTACATATAGTGAGCCTCTCATAAGATCCACTATCCTTAATCATTCCACTAGTGCATCATTTGTTACCCAAGGTAATCATGTTACTAGTGCTTCTTATTCGCAACCATTCACTAGTCCATATTTTTCTACACAAGAAATTTTTTCCACTAGTGCCTCACATTCTCATAGTTCCTCTCAAAATCTTATTAACACCAATAGTGGTACCCACACCACTAATACCAAATCTAATTCTTCTAAAAACTATAATCAAACACATTAAATTTGGTAACAAACACTCAGTAAAATTAATGCCTTTTAATCTCATAACATAAATCAAATGATGAGACTAAAAACCACCTTTTTTATCTTTAATCTCATCCTCAACCAATAGATTGGGGCATACATAACTACAATGTTCCCCCTCTTTTATATTCTCAAGGTAATCTCATTCCTCAACCTTGTTTTCTCAACAAAACCATTAAGTATCTCCAAAATGAACCACTCATTACTCAAATTGCTAACATTGATATTGGTGGTATCTTACTTAAATTTTCATATAATGGATCAATTGATCTTACCCTTCATCTTAAAACATTTGGAAATATTTATAAGGATTGGGTCAAATTAAACACCTTTTCCACTACCAAAATCTTAGCCAAAACTCTCATAGGTGATACCTTGGATTGGCATAACCAACTTAAAACTCATTCCATTTCTAGTCTAGAGGATTTAGTGAATGCTTTAGTTCAATAATTCTAAACAAGTGATCTTCTTGAATACAATTTGGCCCACTTAATAAATTTCAAACAAATTGAAAACAAAATTTCTCAAGCCTTTGTGAAAAGGTGAAAAACTTTTTCAAACAAATGTGAACATAACATGGTTGATGACAACCTTTTCCATATCTTTACCAATGCCCTTTTTCCTAAAGTTCAATATCAGGTCTGAACTCTCTCTCCAAATACATTAGAGGAGGATATTTACCAAACTAAAAGACAAGATTTACTTATGGATTAATTTGACCGACTTGAACATTCTGTGGGTTCTCATATCTTACTTAAGAACAAAAATTGCAATGTTACCAATGATGGTGTTACATATTCTTATGACACCATTCACAATGTTCAAGCTATCATTCCTACCATTTTTATAGAACCAACTCCTCCTCAACAATATACCAATCCTCACTCATCTTCACCAAACAACATTAATGTGAAAAAACCTCTATCCTTAGCTAAATTTTTTAAGCATTCACCTAGACCTATTCCACAAGATATTGACCCTACCCATCCTATGAAATCTTGGTATGATCCTAACAAGTTTTGTTGGTTTCACTCTAGTTAGGGTCATTGTCATGAGACCTATATAAAACTTCATAATTTAGACATGGAATTTATTTTGGGTCCTAATTTTGATCATGATTCTATCATTTTAAAGAATTAACAAGCTTATGAAATTTCTTTTAAGGACTAGAAATCACATGATAAAACTTAATACTTGAACCAAGCCAATGCTCATTTTGATATATACAAAGACCCTCTTCCTAATCATCAATCTATTCAAGATAATCAAGAAAAAGCTACCCCTTCCACCAATAATGTATAAAGTCTTGTTGAAACAACTTCTGAAGAGAATGTGGTTAGCATGACTAATATTTTAAGGGTGGTTGATTTTATTGATTCTCACCCTATCTACACACCCACTTCATCTATAATATATTGTGTTATGTAGGATTCTTCTCTAACTCATTTAAACAAGTTGGGGAGATAATACCTTATTAATTTTGATGATTCAATTTATGATTCTCCTTTGGATAACACTTTATTTTATAGTACTACCACTATTATATCACCTTATAACACTAATGATACTCAAATTTATACTAACACTTCTACCAATTCTCAAAATCAACTCAAACTAGCTACTTCATCATCACAACATGCTTAAAACCTTGTTCTAAAACTTATTTTTATCAACCAAAATTTCAATACAGTTTAGCTCAACCTTCCAAGGACCTCCTTAATCATTATTCACCTATATCTACAAACCTTTTTATGGGTTATGATGAGTGTGATCCCATCATGGAACTCACTAATCTCCCATCCCAAATTCCATTCCTTGAGCTTATGAGGACTTCTCCATGTCATAAAAACCATCTTATGTAACTTTGTTTGAGATGAATGTCCCTAGTCCTCCCCTAACAAGATGGGAGGAAGCCTTATATGGATCCAAGGATATCATATTACAATAATTTGAAGAGATGTCCATCAACAATGATGAAACTATGGACACTTATCTTTCCTTAAAGTTTCCTTTAGATTATATGATTCCTGACGAGAATATGATTCATGTGGATGATCTTCCCTTATTCATTAATGTTAAAATACTTGATATCCAAGTTAAGCATGTATTTATTGATGAGGGTTATGGCACCTACTTTACCTCTCTTGACTTTGTTAATACCCTTGGATATTAAGAATGTAATCTCAAGTCTACATGTAGTAGATTCCAAGGATATGATAGAAGGAAAATGACTCCTCTAGGTTATGTGTGTTTTCCCTTTACCTTCCCACCTATCACCATTCAAGTGAAGGTGATGATATTTAACTTTCCCCTTTCTTATGACACATTGCATGGTAGGCCATGGACTCACCGTATGAGAGTTATTGCTTATTCCAACTTTTAATGAATTAAATTCCCTCATAATGGATTAATCTATAGGATTTAAGATGACACTAACCCTTGGAATTTTGAAAATCTCCAATACTATGGTGTCTTCAATATTCTTACTATTGAACCTTTGCCTAGTATTCCATTTTATGAGTCACAACATCTTAATTTTCCCATTAATTCAACCTGAGATTATAATGGGCATCCCAAAATCATTGGTAACATTCTTCTTAACCTCTTAAATTATAATAATGATGAGCCTAATGAGATTAACCTAATTATTAAAATTTTTGATCTCTCACCTCATCTCATCTTGCAACTTTTTGCTTCCTTGCAGCCTCATTTTCATAAGCTTGGTTGCGATGATATTCTCATAGTCTTAACCAAGACTCAAAATTATATTCACCACACTTCCTTAGATGACCTTGTGTCATTGATTTCATACCATAGATTATGATGATGTTTATTCCTTAGATGATCCATTTTTAGGTGGTCTTATATAGGCACGTGATGTTGAGATTGTCCATTATTATTTTTATTTACTTGAGTATTTTCATGTATCTTCCCATCTTCCTTCATTTATAGTTCCTAATTTTAGTATTTTTCCTCTTTATTTTAGGGTGTATATGGTGCCAACACCTCCATTTTATGATTATCCTCATAGGAGTATGCTCATGGATCATGCTCTGACTGGGCCTTACAATTTTTATAGATTCCCTAATCACCATGGTTTGTTTACTCCTGAGATTAGTGAGAGCCTCCTTAGACCTTCTATAGACCCTATCCCTCCCTCAGTAGATCCCTTATTAGATACCATTATTTATCTTACTATAGTTGAGACCATTCTTGCTCCTATTAAAGTGGAGCCTATGTTTGCTCCTATTATTTCTGAGCCTACCCATAATTCTCATGCCATTATTCCTTTTATTGAGCCTACTTCCATTTTTCTTCCATCATCACCTTTGCTTGGTGATGGTTTTCTTCCCTTGCCTAAGATTCCTCTGTTACCCACCAAATGAGATAATGATTATTCTCTAACTTCTCCCAATCATATTACACCTCCTTATGTGAGTGATTTTCCTAAGAACACTCACAATCATATATATTGCTTCCATGGGATAAATAATTAATATTATATTCATTGTTACAAGATATAATAATATAATAATAATTTATGTCCCTCTTCCCCTTCCTCAAACAAATACATGAATCCCTCAAAAGTTATACATAAATATATACCTAAGTATGATGAGGTATATTGTATGTGGCACCCATCATAGTGATCATTTTTGTATCCTTCCACAACATCTTAAGGATCACCTTCTAGATATTCCAAGACCTTCTTCCATTCATCCCATACATAATTCCTATAATATGGCTTCTCCTTCTTCTCCCATGTCTACACCTCCAGTGGTTCCATCCCATCCTATAGTTTATTCATTGGCTTCTATTCCTCCACTCATCATTCCTTCACCTATGCACCTTCTTTCACATATAGATCCTTCTCCACTAGTGATTCCTACATATCCCATAGTGCCCACTCCCACATATTATACCAAGCATCCCTTGCCTGATTTTCCTTATCATGATCCATCAAGTATTCCTATTTTTTCAATTGAGTAGATTAAAAAATAAGTCTTTTCCTAGTTTTCATTGATGATTGATGAGACATTAGTAGTAGTACGTATCACGCTTCATAGAGATTTATCTGATGTCTTAGATAATGTGTGTGGGTAGATTTATCAGTACTTATGAGCACATGCATGGTGTCTTTACATTAAATTTTTATTGGAAACGTACTCCAATTTCATTCTTATCTATGGGTTATATCATTTGACACTATGTCAAGTGTTTCTTATATAGCGATTCTTTAATTTTTATACTATATCTTGCTTATATTGTCATTTTATCTTTATAGATGATTGTCTTTATTTATCATTACTTTCTCTTTATTTCTTGATTTTTTATCAAAACTTTATTATTATGTCTTCATGAATGTTTTATTTCTTATCTCTATTTTCCACATATAATTATCATTGTGAATTCATTATTAAAACCATATTACCTTTGGATCTTGTCTCTTATTACCATATGATCACTTAGGAAATAATGTGTCTCGTTATACTTCCCTTTGACCGGTCCATTTTAGATTTCCTTTTTCCATTCTTCATTTTTTAAAAATTAAGCATATACACAGTTGAGACTAGAGATAACATGTTAGTTCATTATTAAGGCTAAGTATCCTAGTTAGTCTTTGTCTTTGGCTACCTAGCTTCTTTTATCCTTATCCTCAAGCTCATTTGTGTGTATCACTACATCTCTCACGTTTGGTCATTTCAAATCCATATGGAGGAGGACTCTTCAAAATCCATAAAAAGTTAAAATCCAAATAATTTTACAAAAGTTAATGACATAAAAGGCAAAAATATTCTTAAAAATTCAAATCACACTAAAATATGTGATTTAAAGCACACCTCTTTCTTCTAGTTGAAGCTCAAACTCCACAGTTGACCTCAAAATAGAGCCGAGGTCCTTTGGGGTGTAGAAGGATAATATATTAGAAGAGGAGAATAAAAAAATATTTTAGTGATACCTACTTTCTCATACAAGTACCCAATATTCATAGTATATTGATGGCTCTATAAGGGTTCCTGAAGAATAGGGAACATGTCATGGGAAGGTAGGTCATTTTCTTTTCCTTGCACTAATCTACCTTTATTATTTGATCTTAGTAGCATGTTATCTACCTACAAAGCTTTATGTCTATAAAGAATAGGTTTCCTTTATACATTGATAGTAACTAGTCACTTAGTGTCTTCTCATGTCCTTAGTATGCCTCTTGTTTCCTAAGGTCTTATAATAAGCTGCCTAAGTCTTACTTTTTACAGTCCCTTTTTCATTCTCTATATCCCTCATATTTCATCTTGAGAAATTTTTTTGTCTACTAATCACTCCCCTTGGGATTTAATTTGTGAGTTGCATTATAATACCATGGATAGGACCCAACCATACTCACAAATTACCACCTTTTTTCTTCCTATTACCCACATCCTTTGTTACCCAATTTCCCTAATTTTTCTATCCCAGTGGTGTTCTATTTGTTAGTTGTAGTATAAGACCATGAATAGAACCTAACATTCCTCACAAAATTTTCCAATAATCTAGTTCTAAAAAAATTACATGTGTCAAATATAATATAAGATGTGATGGATTATGAAGTTTCATGTCATTGACTTGCTTCCCAAATTGATTTAGTATGTTTATGATTACTTCATTTCTCTTTCACTTTGATCTTCTTATTTTCTAGGTGCATGTAAGAAGTTAACCATTTCTTGAATTTTTCATACTTCCCAACTTGAATTAGTATGATAAATTTAATACCAATCTTTTTGCCAATTTTTGTTTTTCTCTTATACTTCCCAATGTGACTTAGTATAATTGATTGACTTAATTTATTTATTTTATACCATTTGTGCCCTTTTACATACCTTCCATTTTATTACATTGTTTTCATACTTCTCAACATTATTTAGTATGATTTTAAATATTTTCATTTGGTTTAAAAATCTTTCAGATTGGCTTAAGAACAAATTCCTTTTTACCATCTTGTTTTACCATTCTCTTCATTCTTTATACTTAGTCATTTTCTTGCTATTAGACATTCCCAACTTGAAATAGTGTATAGTAAATTTTTGATTGATTATATTTTACCAAGTCATTTTTTTACATGTTTTTGTAACCATACATGTGTGTTTCATAATGCTAAAAAGGAGACCACATCTCATATATTTCCTATAACATATACAACAAAAGTTAAATACATGCACTAGAAATAAATATATCCAAAGCATCCACAAAAACAACCATAATGAAAATAACATATAAAAAAAACATCAATATGCCAAAATGATACATGATATATATCATGAGTTTTGATACAACAAATATAACTATATATAATGTTCCATCTATATGTCTGGGATCCATCCTATCTATCTCATGGCCTAGCCATGCTACCTACTAAGGCCTCAATTTATCTCCTTAAAATAATATTCTATAAGGAGGATATTTGATATATCAATACCTCTACCTATCCTTGTAGATGTCCTATTTACAACTATGACTATGCCAACTCAGTCTAGGTCACTATATTGTGCTTGCATCAACTAAGTCTGCATCACTATATGTGCTTATTTCATCTACATCACTAATCTATATATGTAGTTATTTCCTCTACCAATGCCTACCATGATCATATCTCACCTACACCCATCTATACTAGTGGTTGTATCCTCTCCCTTTGTGTTCATATCTACCTTGTTGTCTCCCTACTAATCTAAACGATCTCACCCGAGCTAGGGTAGGTGGTACACTAAGGTCCTCTATTATAGTAGGGTCATAAAACTATAAAGTCTCATCCAATATTTTATGGAGTGATCCCCTCACAAGGGATCCCTATCTCTCCCATGCATCCTTAGCTATTACTACAAAATCACACTTAGATAGATATTAGATCATTGTCACATCTATAAATATCTATCTCTAGTCTCTATTTTAAAATAAAAATTTAAACAACAATTTAATCATCTTTATTACCTATATATGTCTCATCCACTATGATATCATCATCCATGCATGAAATCTCTCAATATGCATGCAAGCTTAGCACCTCCTGTAAAGGTCATTTCCTCAGCTCAAATCTATCTATCATGGCTCACATCTACCTCAAACTTTACTTGAGTGTTCTCTGCATCATACAACTCTCCTATAGCTCACTTGCTAGGTCATTAGGGATGGTGATAGTCTCCACTATCTCCTACTCCTCCTACCTCCATCGACATCATGTCCTTGATGGTCATAGCTTATCTCACTGTAAAAGTACTAGTGGTATCTTTGGTGCCACTTCCTCTTCATCCCTCTCCTCCTACTCTACTCTCTATCATGCTTGCTTAGTGCATGGTTTCTCATGACATGGTTTTATCATCATCCTCATCATTAGTGGCACTAGTCCCCTCCTCCCTTGTGGCTCTCTCACATGCCAATCCTAATACTTAGACATTAATATAATTGCTACTGGATGAGGCATTAATTGGTTTTTCCTACCTATATAATATAATTTTGCTTTATTTTTACATCTATAAATGCTAAAAATTATTTTTTTTCTAATAATACACTTAGTTTAACAAAATACTCAAAAATTGGCTTAATATTCATAGTTGCATACTTATAGTGTACCTATTGCTACTCCTAGAGCTCCTCCTCATCTAGCCTGTCATCTCTTTTCCATCCTAGCTCATTTGGTCTCTAGAGATTTTTTTCTCTCTTTCACAAGACAAAATAACCTAATGACTTGTCTTTCCCCTATTTAAAAACACTTTTCAAAATTTAAAATTTTCAATTATTTTCCTCTAGATTCCTTCTTTTGCCTATATATTTGTTTCTACTCATCTATTTTCAAAATTTTAAAATTCATTGGATTCATGATGATGTAGAGAATTATTTCCAATATTATATGTTTATCTTCTAATATTTTTTTATTTTTGGCTCTTTTTTTGCACTGACTTCTACAGGTCCACCTAGTGTATTCACATTGGATGCCTTCACATCTATTACATTCTACTTATTTATCTACAACTCTAAGGTAAGTAAAATTATGTGTTTTTCAATTATATACATTCCTTTATCTTATTTTTTACTTACTACACTTTACTTAGCATTATAATTGTGTGTTATCATATTATATTTCTCAAAGAACCATCTTGTGTTACACTTATGTGACACATAATGAGATTCAAGTGGGGAATATGTATACAAATAATATTATTAAAAGTTTACCAATCAATGAAACTTTGTATCTTGTAGGAACCTTTTGAGTCTCAATCTCTCTATGTGCATGCCTTAAAGGGTGCACCAGGAAAGGGGTGAGCCCCTCCACATGCCATCTACACACTCATCTTCTAAAACCATTTACCCTAAGATTATTATTCTTAGCCTTACCCATTACAATAATTTTCCATGCTTTATGCTCCTTATTCTTTCTTTGACCCCCTTTTAACTAGTTGACTATACATGGTTGATAGGGTACTATTTAAGGATTTTTTTCATTAGGAACTTTGTTATCCCTTTGATTGACTTACCCTAGGATCTAGTGAATTATCCCTTGAAAACATATAGAGTCGACAAGGTTAACCCTATAAATCTAACATATTCAAAAATATTTAGGGAAAGATTCACTTATATATACAAGTTCATTTCCAACCATTTGTAAGAATAAAAGTGAAGAAGAATAAGTGTAAATTAACATATTCTTATTGACCATTCTACTTGAGGAATAAAGTTTAGGGTTCCACACTTTCTTTGGATATATGGATGTTGTATTTTGGAGAATGGATTAATAGATAAGTTGTGTATCCTAGAACTAATTTGTCTTTGTTATCCTTACATACCACACAAATCTCTTGTGAATCACCTTAGGTAAGGGAGAGATTCAGGCTCAGTGGGTTCATCCTCAAAGGTAAGAATTCCTAACTTTAGTTTTCCTTTGTAATAGTAGATAAATAATGTAGTTTTTCTTCTTTATTCCATGTATTATAATTCTGTATACATTAATGTGAGCATATGTATTCTATGCCTATTTATTTTAGTTTGTTTTATTTTTAACCCCCACTTTGTGCGACAATATTTGGTGTGAAATAGATTAGATTTAATTTCTTATTTATTAAAATAGAGTGAACATTAAACCTAGGAATCTTTTAAGGTTGTTACATGGTTATGTCAGACTATAGGTTTTGGAATCCTTCATAGCATCGTGTATTATGACAAGAAATCCCTTAATTAGGTCTACCAGATCTCCATCTTAGTCATGCCCCAAATTAACAAATGTATTCCCAATCAAAAGTGTAGATATACTCTATATTCTATGATCTAGCATTAATTTATAGACATGATACATTTTTGATTGCTTACATGTGCCACTATTAGACATATTACGAACATCAAAACTAACCTTTGCCTTGGGTGAGATCATCATTATCAAACTCTAGGAGCTAATGTTCAAAAAGGATAATAGGCTAGCTAGTGGTCAATTATTAATGATGTATAACTTTTTGGATGATATCATGGCTAAATTATATGTGCATGATGGATCTAGAGCCCAACCCCATACTATATAAATATTAGGGTATGTAAATTTTATTTATTCTTTCATATTTACTCCTATATTTGAAATATTTTTCTAATTATTGAAAATGTATATCCCCAAATCTAGAGGGCCATCCATGAAGAACCATTAGTCTAAGTCTTAGATATTATCAAACATACACTATGGCCAAATGGAGATTATTGGATATAAAAAGACTATAAATTAATAATGACTAAGTTGAACGAATGTAGGACCCTTATATTTTCCCAAATACATTTTAAACAAGATGGTAGAAAAATAAATTTCATATCATCTTTGGCAATGTATAGATGATTATATGCATAAGAAACACAAAGGCCATTTCCCTAGATATTCTTTGATCCTATTTTTAATGAACCACACCAATAGGAAGCACTTTTATGGTATTAGAGGCATAATGGAGTTTTATTCATTGTTATCTTTCCTAAACTGACATTGGGACCCAAAAGATATAACTTAGAATCATTATGCTAGTGTAGGCTTCCCATACAAACATGTGCCCTATGAGCATGACTTCATATTCCTATATTCTAAAGATGATGTTGAGATTTTGAATAATATGCACACAACTAGGTATACAAAGGACCTTGTGAGGGCAATACAAAAGTATACATCACTTGTAATTGAAGAGGCTCAAACTAAAATTCCACCTCCAAGTGGATGGGATTTGATTTATAATTCTTCCTCATATCCCTTCTAGTCAATTCATCTATAAGTGGAGCATTACCAACCTACATTTCAAAATTCCATGATGACTATGAACTAAGAAGAGGGTGTGGAGGAGGTCCTTACTATAACAATTTCACTTGTAGGAGTAGGGAAAATAATAAGTATTGATTATTAATTTTTTTTACATTCTATCCCTCTTACAACAAGTATAGTGCCAAAAACATCAGATACATATGTCACATCTACTACTACTCCCTAGGCAATTCTTTCAATTAGAAAGAAAATTATTAAGTTATACATATGGAAAAAATATCCCATGAACCCTTCTATTGGAAGAATAAATTAGATAAGTAAATGTACATAGGATATTATCCTAATATTCATGCATTATGTATCAAATTATCAACTATATGTATTTTATCCTATCCTCCATGAGTTGGAAAGGAATAAAAGATGATTAGTCTCCTCTTTTTACCACTAATGCATGAGAAAAATATGAATAGCCAATAACTATAATGACTATAAATATTTATGTTTATATGAAGAAGATGATGACCCTTTTGTTGAGATCAATATAGACTTTTTGGTTACAATTACATGACATATTTCTTATGTTATTTATTGTCTATATTTTCATGTTTAATGATTGGTTTAATATTACCTAAAAGTATTCTAAATTATTTTCATACCTCAATAAAACTCTGATTTAATCTTAGTTCCTATCTATCACACTATAATTCATCTTTGTCATGTCTCTACTAATTATGATTTCTTTGTATCATCCTATGCAATATAACAAAACTTAGCTATCTTCATCCTTTACATGTTTTTTTATATCAAGAACCTTTACTAAAAATAGTGTGCTGAGTGTGGAAATACTCCTTCTAGAGGAAACTATACTAAGATGGTTACCAAGATAGTGAGATATTGAAACGTGGTTAGACCATAAAATATGACACTTTATAGAAGAAGAAGACAAAAGGACTAGTATTACGACAAGTGAAATCATTCAAGATCATATCTATGGAGAAATATATGAAATTTTTTGGTGAAATATTCCTAAACCATTTAATAATTGGTTAAAAAAATTTGAATACTACTATTTCAATCCTAGGACAAAATAAACTATTACCTAAACCGAAGAAATGATAGACTAGTTATTGAAACTAGAAACTGATTAGATGTGAGTAATAGACTATTGGGTTGCCACCACCATATATGGATATATCACCAAGTTCATATTTCAAGGATATATAGCATTCAAATCTATGTAGGACCATTTTTTCTAAGGAATCAAAGTATTTTTTTTACATTGACTACCTCTCCTATTGAAGATGTTGGTTGTGGATAAGGCCATGGTGCCTAATCCATCCAATATGGAGTAGTTAATTTTGGCACATGGGGATGTGTGCACATGATAGTGAATTATGGATATATGAGTAAGTAGAACCTAAAAATCAATCGAAAATGGAGATGTGATGATATAAGAGTCAAAATAAAACTTTGGATTCAAAATGAGAACTATGACAATAGAATCAATGGAATAAATAGAATATTACCCATGTAGTTATGATTAAAAGTAAGAGTAAAAATAGAGTAGATGATGAATGAGTGAATAAATGTGATGAATGAGATGATGAGATAGTGATGAAGAAAGAGGATTATTATGTATACTAATAGATAGAACAATTAGATGAGGATGAGATGTGTGAAGAGGAAGATGAGAGTAGTTTAAGAGTAGAACAAATAGAAGATAAAAGTACTGCACAACTAAAAGAAAGGGTATTATCAAAAGAATAATAATGATGTAGAGAATTAAAACTTATTTTTAAGTTAATTATAGTTTCAATAATCATAAAGGAAGAAGCCACTATAAATAGTTATTCACCATATGTGTACACATCCCCGCAGACCAATATTTTATACTATAGTAGAATTTTTTAGCTAGGAGAGCAAGAGGATAAGAATTGGGAAAGACCATTTTCAAAGAAATTTGACCATTGGGGTATGGAAATTCCCATAAAATCCATAAGGAAATATTTGAAGGACATATGATTAGTTAAATTTTAACAATAAAAAGAAGGAAGCATAGTCAAATAAAGTGTGCATGAGAAATATTTTGGTGTGCAAAGTAGTATGTAAAAAAGATCTCTCAAAATATAAACACCTCCAATATCAACTACATAGAATATTACATTCATACTAGTCAATATGTTGAATTATTCAAGAGGGTTCTTAAACTTATTAATCTATGATGGGTCCATGGACCCTAAATAGTACATTCTAACTTGTAAAACGAAATGTCAAGTTAAGGGTGTCACTGACAAAAATTTACAAAATTGTGAATTAGTAGGGGATCTAATTGGGAGAGCACTAGAGTTTATATACAAAAGATATCCTCATCAAGTAAGTTTAAAATATGTTCAAGATTGGTTCATCATATAATTTAAGATTAATAAATGTACTAGCTAGACAATACATGATCTCAAGGAGATAAGACAAAAGTCTAGAGAGTTAGTCTATGACTATGATCATAATTTTTTGATGTAATGAATAAGGTAGAATTAAATTTGATAGATAAAGATAAATCAACATGGTTCATTAAAAGACTATGAAATAGTATTTAGTTTTCCACTGCATAATCCCAATATGAGACAAAATCATATGCCAAAGATATTATACTACATGTAGAATAGATTGAAGATTATGGAGAAGCCCCTGTTGATAATTCTAAAAATAAAATTACACTATAGGATTTCATGAAAATAATGTAACAATACCATGAGGTTGATAATCCTTAATTGAATCTATGGTGAATAGAGTGAAAAAAATAAGGACACCACTAAAATTATTTTCTTAAAGTCAAGATAAAATTTTGTGAACTCTATTAGGTAGTGGGGCATGCCATGACATATTTTCATATTATATAGTAATATATCAAGAAACCATAGAATCTATATTAGAATTTATGTAAGTTAACTAACCATGATGAGAAGAACTAAAGAGATTTTTAGGAGATTAAAGAGGGCATCTCCAAAAATGTATTTTCCATCACAACACAATAAATATCCTTGGTAAAGCATTCAAGCCCAGGCCTAGAAGCTGATAAGAGTTGTGTAACCTAAATAGGTTCATAATGGATTCCAAATTTACCACAATATCAACCTCATAGTATAGTTGGATGGACTCCTTCTTCATCAAGTTGGACACCTTTTTCCCCTTATTACTAGTATAGATCACCTTGGAGCACATCCATAACATAGAAACAACAAAATAATTAGACCCCTTTAACTACGTAACATCAATTCTAAATAGGAGATAACAATCAATAGTATCAGCATTAGAAATTTTCATAGTAATAAGGAGGATATTGGGAGGATATCAGTCTAATAGAGGAGGAGGTTGGGGTAGTTACAGAGGAGGATACCAAGGCAGTAGAGGCAATTACTGTCAAAGGCCTCCTCTGTAATGATATCTATGTAGGGAAAACAATCAAGTTCAATATAATTATTTTATACACCCATAATGCTAGTTATATTGTGCATACTATAGAGTTCTGATTAACATGACACAAGATTTTCCTATTTTAGAGAAGTAAATAAAGGACAAACCTATCTAGAATTTAAATATGGTAAGTATGAAGCCTAAAGAAAATGCATTTATAAATACTGTAAAAATAAAAAACATGCAAAAAAGGGCTACCTCCACTTGAAATGCCTTATGATTAGGGCCTCAAAAATTTAAATAGGATAAATATCTAGATCTAGCTACAAAAAAATCTTATGCATGAAGTTTTGAAGTTATGGAAGAACATTCAACATCAAGAAACTACAAATGGTGATGCTACAATAATCAATGCACAAATGTATGGCCAAATTATGTGCATTGTATGACAATATGGATTTGTCACTAGCCTCACAGATCTCTTGAAACTTTTGATTACTCTACACAATAAAGATATATCATATAACATCATGAATCTATTGCATAATCTTTTGGAATGTTCACACCATGGTTAAAAAAAGATAAAAAAAACTAGTCTGGTATGTCAAGACAAAGAAACCCAAGGATGTTGACACATGAATTTATATTGAGGTTACTAATTACGATATCCCAAATGTTTTGTTTGATTTTACAATCATAGTTAATATGATTCCTAGATCTACATGGGAAGCTATTAGATGACTAGATCTTAGTTATGGTTTAGTGACTCTGAGTTTAGATAATTATAGAAAATTTGAGCCTATTGGAAGATTAGAGGATGTCAAAATCAAATTCATAGACTTGAATCTTTGAGGTGATTTTGAGGTCATAGATATAAAGATTGTAATAGTGTAATACCCTGTGATGATAGGTAAAAATGGGTGTATGATGAAAAAATGACTATCAATGCAGTGCATAACCAACTTGAGGCACATGAACATGATAAATTTGTTTTTATTCCTCTAAATAGAGTGCACAACCCTTATGTAATTCTAGTTGAACCAGACCCCCCCCCATGTTCTAAAAGAAACTAGTTAGATGAAGGTCAATATTGAGGAGAATCTAAAATATCTACACACATCTAAACGTAAATTTTTATACTAACATGCCAAACCATAGGTATAATCATTTATCACTTAGAAACTCAATAGATAAAAATAGTGGAGACCCAAACTAATAACTATGCAGCCAGTGGTAGATTAGTTTTTCATTAAAGAATGTGCCTCTATGTTTGAAAAATCTCTGACTAGGTCAGAAGTTGATTTTCTGTATCAAGTTGAAAATAACATTCAAGACTATATAGAGCTAAAAAAGGAAGGAAATTTACCATGGGAATAAGATTCATCTATAAGTGGTGATTCAGATACCTACCTCCTCAATTAAACTTGAGGTGATCACAAACTCTAGGTGATACAAATGGTCTTTATACACGACTGATAGTTACCTATGTAATAAGCAATAGAGGACATCAATGATTTAATTATACATTTATAAATCAATTTTTTTACCATTAATTAGTTATTAATCACTTTAAATTATTATGTAAGGGATTTCTTACAACATGGTGGGAAACTCATCATAATGACTAGCTTAAATGGGATGATGCTTGTGAGCTCATGACTAGTAGGTTTAAACTATGATAGCTCATCCAAACTATTTGACCATTCCTTAAAGAAGGTGAGTGACCTAAAATTAATTTACATAATTATGTTAAATTATAGAATGAGGAATGTGTCACACCAAAATATTGGGTCCATGTCTTCCACTATACACTTGTTCCACTATTAGCAGCATGGTACATGCACCAAGAACACAAAAGGGAAACCAAACATTGGGCACAATTACAGAGTGATTTGATATAAAAAATTATGTTTTAAGATGAAAATATATTTTTCCATTATTAATTTAAACAAATTAAGTATTTTTTGTGCCTTGGGTGCATAAAAGACTTGAACAACACAATAAAATCTACTGCATAAAAAAATGCAACCTCTAACCTTAAGGAAGCATTACAAAGGTACAAATTTTATAATAATGAAGAACAAGATATGATACATCCATGTCACTATATACAATATGAGGTAGATGATAATGAATATATAGATTCTGATGGTGACCTAGATTTGAATGATTTATTTGATCCCAAGCGACCTGTAGAATCACTTAAGGACATTAGCGTAGAGTTAACTAAGGAAGATAACCTATGCATCATCTGAATTTAAAAATAGGAAGGATGAAGGATTATACAAGAATCTATGGAGGATGAAAAATTTAATATTTATCAATAGACTATGAAGAATCATGTTGGTAACATTGGAATCGAGGAGGTTCTAAAATTGGTAAGCATAGGTGATTAATAGATGGAAACTAAAATTTTAGAAGATCTAAAACTCCTAAGGGATTACCAAGATGTCTTCCCCACCAAATTCTTTAAATTTTTAGGATTCAACCCATCTCTTGGAGGGATACACATTGAATTGAAGGAGTGTGCATGGCTAGTCAAGAAGCAACCATATAAGCTTAATCCAAATATGAAGCTAAAAGTAAAGGCTGAATTGGATAGAATGCAAGATGTAAGAATAATATATATAGTAGAAAAAAATTTATTGGGTAAGCCTCATGGTATTTTAGTCCAATAAAATAAGATAAATTCAATTATGTGGGGACTACTGCATTCAGAATAATGCATGCATAAATGATCCATTTCTAATACCTTTCATAGACAAAGTTTTGGAGTCTATCATAGGACATGAAGTATATTATTTCATGAATGATTTTAGAAAATATTATCAAATTTTGACCATAGAAGAGGATATATAAAAATAAATTCACATAATGGCGTTCTATTACATACAAGGCCATGCCTTTTATCCTTAATAATGCACATGGAGTGTTCTCTCACGTAATGGTTACAACATTCAAAGATTTCATTCATGAGTTCCTAGAAACTTATATTAATGATTGGGCATTCTTATCCCTATTCAAATAGGATTTGTCCAAGCTATGCTTAATGTTGGATTGATTCCAATCCCTATACATTACATTGAATTTGAAGAAATGCTTATTTTTACACCAATTAGAGTCTTGTTTAGACATGTAGTAAGCAATGAAGGTATTCTAGTAGATTAGGAAAATATCATATTAATACTAAGTATTCCTCCACCTGTTAGTTCCTTTGAAGTGTGTTGTTTTCTCAAACATACAAGCTACTACCAAAATTTACCAAAGGACATGTAACTATTTTAGCTATCTTGGGAACTTTATTTCACAAAAATGTAAAATATTTCTAGACCTCAAAATGTCAAACAACTTTTATTTAGCTAAAACAACAACTAGTTACTATACCCATACTAGTTTTTCTAGATTGGAAAAAGCCTTTCTATGTACATGTAGATGCTTTAGGCATCTTAGTTGGTGTTATACTTGTGTAGCTTAGAGATGGTGTACTTGACCATCCTATCTACTTTGATAACTAAAAATTGTTTGGTGTAAAGAAAAACTATGCAACTAATGAGCGAGAAACATTGTCTATCATTTTTGTACTTCAAAAATTCTAGAATTGTTTTCTTCCAACACCATTTAAAGTCTTTAGTAACCATCAAGCCCTAAAATATCTATTCAAAAAATTGATGCTAGGAGGATGAATCTCTTTATGGTTGATGTTATTCAAAGAAATTTAATTCCCAATAAATGTGAACATAGGAAAGGATAATATAAGACCAAACCACCTTATTCATTTCCCAATGGGGAAGATATGGAAGAATTATAAGAAGACTGTCCTGACACCCATCTTTTTCAAGTCTCTCCAAATCTTAAAAACACTGAAGCCATTTCCAACTTCCTCAAACAAGGAATCTTCCCTACATACTTTCAAGATTGGGATAAAAAGTAGTTTCTAACTAGAGCACTACCATACAACATCATTAATGGACTTCAATATCACTTGAGAAAGGATGAAGTCCTACATATGGTTGTCCTTGAACATGAATGACCTCAACTCTTGGAGGAAGATCATCAAGGAGTTGGAGGAGGACATTTTGTAGGAGAGTCTATATCTAGAAATATTCTACAGAGTAGACTATGGTGGCCAAATTTATTCTAGGATTCACATAGAGTTATACATCACTATGATGTCTACCAATGCATGGGTAGACTACTCTATAAAGATGAGATGTTGTTGCATCTTTTGTTAGCAAAGAAATATTTAAAATAATGGGGGATTGATTTTTTTAGACAAATCAACCCACCAAGAAAGTACAATAAAGTAAGGTACATCATTATTATGATAGACTATTTTACTAATTGGGTTGAAGCTACTGCCACACCTAGCTACAGTATAAAGGATGTAACAAATTTCCTATATGAAAATATCATTAACATATTTAGATTCGCTATAAATTTAGTCAATGATAGAATAACACAATTTTTAAATAACATCATTAAGGGCTTGACTAAAGAGTGTATGATCTTGTATCATAAAACACTACCTATCATATGTAGGCTAATGACCAAGCTAAAGCCTCCAATAAGGTACTAGGGAACATGCTTACAAAAATATATGATGTCAAGAGGGAGGACTGAGAATATATCGTTCTTGTGATCTTCTTGGCATATCACACACATTATAAGAGGGCTACATAATTTATGCCATTTCAAATTGTGTATGGTATGGAAGTAGTCATGCCAATGGAATATCTAGTACCCAGCCTATGCATTACCATAGTCATGCAACTCAAAGATCAAGAGTCTCCTAATAATCATCTTCTAAAACTAAATTAGATGGATGAATAAACAAATCCAAAAAAACCTAACATGATAAAAACTTACACCATAAAGAATTTCACAAAGATCAACAAATTTTACTGTATGATAAATTATTCAGAGCATTCCAAGGAAAATTACAAATAAGATGGAAAGGTCACTGCATTATACATGACCTAACACAAAAATAAACTATGGTTTTAAGGTATCTTCAGGGAATAGTCTTACCAAGGTAGGTAAATGGATATAAGCTTAAGCCTTACCACCAATAGTCTATTGATCTCATTTTACAAGCTGAGTGCGTGCTGAGTAGCACCATGTAGGTTAGGATTGATCTATTTTTCAATTTTTTTTATGTATTTCTTTTCTACTTTGTTTTTTTGAGATGATCTCACTAATAAAATTTATGAAGTACAAAGACCAAGCATCACGTGTACCAGATGTGTATAGGATGATCCACATGTATCATTGGAAACATTAAAGAGGAGTGACTAAAAAATATTAAGTTTGAGAAAGATGTCAAAAATATCCCATCAAGAAGATATCCATTAGATAATATTCATCCATCGAAAGTAAATATGAGATACAAGGGTCAATTGACATGATCTTAAACAAATTGGTTGATAGTCAACATTAGCTACTTGTACCCCTTGTACAAACACCAAATAATATAATGGCATAACTCCAAACATGTGCCAATGACTAATTACTCTAATGGTGAGATTAGATGCAGATTTGCCACATCTATGATTGTGTTCAAGATCACTAAACAACTAAACATTTCCTAGATGTGGAAATCCAAGAGAAACTAAATCTATAAAGGCTAAGTTAGAACACCAACTTCACATTTCATCCTTAGCATATTTTCTTGAGCTACAACTATTAAGAACCAAACCATTTAAATTTTTTAGTGTACATAGAGCACTCAAATTCCCTCTCATGCATCCATGGATACCATGAAGCTAATCTAATCCATATCTAAATCATAAAATGAAGCTATGGGTGTTGACATGGTGCTTTGACAAACCAAGTATAGTGATCAAGAGTCATTTGAGTACCTTCAAAAAGCCAAATAGAAACTCTTCCATCCTAATCCTTTTGATGTTGCGTAACCACTTACCCTCATATCTCCCCATTGACATTGAACACCTTCTGTAGATGCTAACATTTAACAACCTAAGAGAGATAGTCTAATTATTTCTTAGGTTATATAATGAGGGAAAAATTTCTTTGGGCCTAGATGAGAATGTGGTAATCAATACACAAGCCATAGACTAAGCCTTGGGAATGTGTATGCATGGAGATTCCTTGCTACCCTACAAGACCAAAATTCCTCCCATCTTCTAAGAATTTTAGGACCTTTATGTGTGATAAAACTAAGGGATTATCATTGATGAAATCCGTAATAAAACAATGTGCATTCTCATCTAGTGCATTACTAGAAGATTTTAGTAGAATACCAAGTTTTCTAAGTAGATACCTAAGGTATTTGTAGACATCAATAATGGGATGATCTAATAGAATGAATAATTCAATTGGCTTGATTACTTCATTTAGGAATTGATCATAAAAATTAAAAAGTGACACACCACTCCTAGGCAGACTTTTTAGTATCAATTTTTTATCTTTTTTCTTTGTTTCATGTAGTGGAAATAACTTGAGGGACAAGTACACTTGCATATAGATTACTATCTAGTGCAAAAATTTTATAACATAATATGGATGTAAGAATGTGAAACCCTCACACATGAGAGGAAGTTCAAATCTTGGTGGGAGGAATGCCTATAAATCATTACCACACACCCTAGAGTGATACCTAATGTCTTTTAGTACCTAGGTCAATATTCCATAGTCACTTTACTACCCAAGGGAGTCACCATCATAATTCATGAGCTACCATGCTCACCATTCAAATAGTTTCCCTTCTCCATCATTATGAATATGGTGTAGGCTAAAATTGCCTAATAAAAATAAAACATAACCACATGAGCAACCCATTTACAATCTATACCACCAGGTATAGACACTCCTACTGCATAACAACTAGAGTTAGCATCAAGCTCATAAAAAAATAAGTGGAAGCATAAAGTAGATATACATTCAATGCACCCTCCACCAAAGTGAACAACATACAATATGGAGACCTAGGAGGATGATCCGAAGGTACTATAGATATCTAGCTCATATGACCTCATGGAGATGCGTACTAATGCACAAGAAGTCTACCAGGTCATGTTGGCAGACATGGTTGGAGACTACTATGAGAAGGAGGAGGAGAAATAGTTATTCTTTTGGAAGGCAATGAACATAGTACAAATCCAGAATTAGGTTCCACCTAAGCTATGGGTAGAACTTCTAGCTCTCCCACCTTCCATAATTTTTAACACAATCTGAGAAAAGGTAGAGTAACTTCAATGTAGAATGGACTTCTTCCAACCTTAGACTACTCCAACATTTGCACCTGATGTCATATTTGTACTTCTACCTAAGATTCCACTAGAATAGCTTGTGCATAGGACTAAAACATGGTGGGAAGAAAGACTCTCCCCTACCTTGAAAGAATTCACATTTGGTGGAGTGGCTAATATGCAAGAATCATAACCTACTCTTGAATCTCTAGTACTACCACCATGACATAGACTAGTCATAATCAATAGAAGGAAAAAATAGGTTCTATGTTTGGAGGTGTTACTAAAGGATTCCCCATCATCATTATAGGCATAATAGGTTGAGGAGATTACATGTGAGTATCCAATAGTGGAATAATAATAGGTCATTATGGAGGAAACCGCTCGTGCAACTAAACAATGGCTCAAGAAAGAAGAAAAAATGATAAAGAAAGAAGAAGTATAGTAACATCAAGCAAAATAGTAAGCTAAAGAAATTGAGGCATCAAAAAAGTCCAATGATGTAGAGGTAGAATTACAAAAGTCCCAGGAGATGGCTAGGTAGGCCTAAGAAGTAGCCACCATAGCACAAAAGGCATAGGAGGAGCAAGATAAAAATGAAAAAGAAGAAGCAAAAAGATAAAAACAAGATGAAGTAGAAGGGTCAAAACAATAGGTATAATAAGCTTCTAGGAAGAAGGAGGAATATGATGAATCTATGTGGTAACAATAAGCATAGGCATAACCACACACCTAGATGTAAGCCCAAGCTATATAAAAATAAGAGAAGAGGAAGAGAGAAGAAAAAGAATAGAGGAAGAAACAAGAACAAGAGAAAATGAAGAAGGAAGAATAAGACTAGATAAAGAAAAAAGAGAAAGAATAAGATGAGAGAAAAAAGAAAGAGAAAGAGGAAGTAGAAGAGAAAAAGAATAAAGAAGAGGAAGAGAAGATAAAGAGGACAATAAAAGAGAGGAATAATAAAAGTAGAAGAAGAAAGAAGAGGAGAATAAAAATAAGGAGGAAGAAGATATGAAGAAGAAATAGGAAAAAGAGGTCAAAAATAAGACTAATGAAGATGTCTTATAATAAGTTAAGCTTATATAAGAGGTCATAACACAACAAAAAACACTACCCATAACTCAAGTAGCACCCTAGATAATACTAAAAAGTGTTTTCCTTTAGGTCATCCCACCAATCACTTCTCAGTGCACTACCTTTTCACTTCCTTTAACTACTATGCCACATCTTGACCTTGTAGCTTTAGAAAGCACATTGGCCATGATTTCAATCAAGGAGACTTAACTTGATGTCTCTCACTTTCCTTTGAATAAATAATTGGAGGGTGATGTATATTTTCAAAAATCCATCACACAAAAGGTTGCCTCCCTAGAGCAAGAGTGGGATCAAAGAAGGGTAGAGAATGTCAATCTCAGGGGTCATCTTTAGGAAATGGTGAAGATGATCAAATATACTTGCCTAGACTTAGCCTCTCAAGTAATCAGGGACCAAGTGATGTTAGACTATATTAGGCTTAAGACAATGGCCTTAGATATTATAAAGGATTAGTACAAAGCATAAAAACTTTGCTCAGTCAACATCTTAGGTCATAGTTTGAATATTGACACCATTGATTTGATGGCTCTACTAGAGGAGTATCAATCCATGGTTGACATAGTATCCATTCAAGCCTATCAGCACATAAACAACCTATTAAACTATAAATAATAAATTGATAATGCTATTACTAGCTCTAGCATAAACTTTTTCATAGTTTTTATGGATAACACAATAATTCATATCCAAACTAACATGAATGATGAAACTTAATTTGCTCTCTAAAAATATTTCAATGCTATAGATAATATCCATGATCGACTCCTTAGCTAACAACAAGACCTAAGGCATAATTAATTTGAAGGTCTTCAAGTAGAGTGACATACAAAAAAGTTAGACTAGCTCAGCATGGAGATTCAACTAAAGGTTAGTAATATAAAGGTGGAAATAGTACCATTGAGGACTTAGACTTGAGGGAACTCATTTGGTGTTATGCACCAATACACTTCTTAATTTACATGGTTCAAGAAGTGATGATCAATTAGGATGCATTCAAATCTAACCTATCTCTATTTTATAGTAAGATGGTTCTAATCCTCAAAGTTCCTTACAAACCACCATTAGAGCTCTAAAAAGAACTCACACAGTACATGAATGCTTAGTCTAGGGCAAAGGATCCTTCTATCCAACTTTATTCATAAATAATTCCACCCCCTTCCAGTTGATTACTACATAAGATGTAATTTTTGAAATTTTTTTGTGAAGGTTTGATCAATTTTTTTTTTGTATTGGGGATGATTAGTGAGACAAGGGAGATTAGGATGGTTGAAAATTTGTAAAGGGAGGCCATTAGTTATGACAACCTATTGAAAACCCAAAAGGGTGGTAGGTTGGTATGCTACTTAGTTGAAAACCTAAAAAGGTGGCTACATAGTGCATAAGAGGTGAAAACCAAAAATGGTTCCTTGAGTGATTAATGTGGCTCTTGCTAGTGTACCCAAATTTTCAACTTCTACCCTTAGTGCACAGTCAAATGAACTATGACATTGTCTTAGGATGAGACAATAGTTTAAGTCCAAGAAAGTGTTAGGAGAAGAAATTAGATAAGTAAAGATACGTAGGATATTCTTTGAATATTCATGTGTTATGTATGAAATTTTTGGCTATATGTATTTTTTCCTATCTTCCATGAATTGGAAAGGAATAGAAGATGAACATTTTCCTCTCTTTGGTACCAACGTATGAGAAGAGTATGAATAGTCAGGAACTATAACAACTATAAATATGTATGTTTGTATGAATAATATGGTAACCCTTTTGTTGAGATTAATTTATAATTTTTGGTTAAGGTTACTTATCATATTTATTATGTTATTTCTTATCTAAGTTTTCATGTTTAATGTTTGGTTTACTATTACCTACATGGAGTTTCGTTATTATCTTGTGGAGAAGTATTTTTGGTTTAATCTTAATGAAACTCCATGAAGTTATTTCCTTATTGAAATCTTGCTTCAATATTGTCTTTTGGAGATGTCTTTTGGATACTTAGGTAGGTCTCTTAGCCTAGAGCTGATTTATATTGGTTATCCTTATAAGCCACAATAATTTCTTATTAAGTACCTTTGCCAAGGGAGAGGTTGAGACTCAATAGGTTTGTCTTCAAAGGTAAGTATTCCTAACTTTATTTCTCATTTGTAAGAGTAGATAGATAATGAAGTATGTATTCTTCTCTTCCATGTATTAGGATTTCATATACATTGATGTGAGTATGTCTCCTATACATGTTTAATTCAGTTGTTGTTTATTTCTTTTGTTCTATCCCCACTTTGTGCCACAAGCTTTGGTGCACACTAGAATAGTTTAATTTTTCTTATTATTAGAATAATTTATTTTCTTGTTTATTATATAAGTGAACATCAAATCATATGTATCATTTAGGGTTATTATGTGATTATGTTAGATTATAAACGTTGTAGCCCTTCCTAACATGATGTGTTGTGACAAATGATACAAGTGATCCCCTAATTCGGTCTAATGGATCACCATATTGGTCATGCTCCCACTTAAAAAATGTATACCTAATCAGAAGTGTAAGTGTGCTCTATCTTATCCAATCTAGGATTAATTGATTGTGCATCATGTAATTCCAATTACATACATTCTATTAAACATGATGTGAATCAAATCCTTCTTGGATTTGTTCACTTTAAATTCATTTAATTCATTATTTTGTCATTATTTTTATCATATATTTTGACATACTAGTTCAATTCTATCGACCCAATTTTATTTTTATTGTACATAGGAATAGGAAACTAGACCAACCAGCTCAACCTAGTATAGATTTTTAGCACTTTTCATAATACCAACTTAGTCTACTAGGTCAAATTGGTTAACCTAGTATATTTATAATTACTTTGCAGTAGTTTCTATATAGCCTGATCGATTAGCTTGCCTAGTAAAAATCCAATTTATAGACTTTTAGATCATCCTACTAGGTCAACTAGCTCAACTTAGTACATTTCTAAACTTCTAGTCTAACCAACTAGGTTGACCTGGTGCATTTTCAACACTTTTCTAGTATATTTTTGTATTACTTGGTTGACCAGTTTGACCTAGTTTGTAGGTTTTGGATCAGCAATTTCTATCTCTGAACCATCAAGGTGAGTTTATATTTTTCTATATCTCTCTATTTCTATACTTTCCTTTCAAGTTTTCAACTTTAAGAAATACATCTATATAACCAGCTAAATCAACCTGGTCAACCTAGTTCTATGTCCTATTTATTGTTTGAAACAACTAGGTCAACCTGGTTGACCTAGTAGGTTTTCCAGACCCTATTTTCAATAGTGGAACTCAACACTCTCAACCTAGTTTTGTTTGTTGTGCATATAGTGTTTTCACTATACCTTGTTTCAAAGCTATAATTCACCTTATATGTTATTCATATATTTTATTTCAACTATTTACATGCCAAGAATAGTTCACATAGTCTAATTATAAGGTTTCTAATTAACTATTTAGTGGAACTATTTCTATTTTATGCACACATAGCCAAATCATTTAAACATCAAAACACATTTTAAACATTTGACTACCTAGGCCAAAATACTTGGATTCAATCACCAAGGGGGAAGCTGACTTGATACTTTTGTCAAGTATAAAGCATGGCTAATGGTATATTTTGGCTAAATACCTGACACTTTTATCATTGTGGTGTGTGAAGTGATGGGGTAGGCTACAATACTAAGCCTGTATCATTTCCAATACAATCCCTTTCATCCTAAACTCACCAAAAACCACCTATATATTATTATTTAGAACCTTATTTATAGCCAAATTTTTACCATTGAAAATCATTCTTAATAATCTAATATTCTAGGTTGACCAATTAGTAAGCTTTACTTTCCAAGTTGTTTGCTTACTCTTTGTTCAATTATGTGCACAAGAACTTGAAATATCTCATATTGGTGTAATTTTTTTTCTTTGGGTACATCAATTGGATTGAAAAAAATCAATTCAATTAATTTTTTGCTTACTTTTAGCATTTACTTTCTTATATTAACTACAAATTATCTCTTTATTTTTATAAATTGATTATCAACTCTTTTTTTCCTATTTACTATACTAGGTCAACTGAGTCGACCTAACATGTTTTCCAACCCTTGTACACTACAATAGGTCAACTTAGTCAACATAGTACTATTATTAGACTTTTTTTACTTTTATACCAGTCTTTGTTCTTTGTATTGGGTTGATCTTGTGGACCTAGTTTAGTTTCACAAACCCAGTTTTTACACTAGGTTGACCTAGTTTAGTTACAATCACTTTCTGATTCCTTGCTTATCTCATCTTATCTTTCCTCCATTTAGCATGGGCTATCTATTTGGTGATAACACTAAAAATTAATTAGTATATATGATGGAATTTACCAATACTAATAGGGTCTCCCATATACAAAGTAGGGTTCCTTTCAAGAATTTGAGTAATATCCATATTGCAACCCATACAATGAATTATGGGAATCCTCAAAATACCTCTTTGCAACATAACCCTATCTTCTTATAAGATCAATATCATTTATAATATACTCTCTAAATTCTTTTGTTTATCATGGAATTCCCTAAACATAGAGGGAAAGACCCTTCTAGCATCTATAACCTTATGATTAGCCGTCAAGTTAAAGATCCTAATTATCCTACTTCCACTTTCTCAACTAGATTTAGGGGTACTGATTTATTTGATTCTCAATATCTTCCTTCAATCTTTACTCCTTATGATATGACATCTTCTTATTTAAATTCTTCTACCTACATGCCTAGTATCTCAAGTAATATGGTTTGGTTCTACATCTAGTGGGCCTCTGATAAGATTCATTATCCTTAATCCATCCAATAGTTAAATGTTTAGTACCCAAGGTAATCATGATTCTATTGAATCATCATCTCAACCATGTTCTATTCCATCTTTTACTTCAAAAGCAAATTTTGCTGCTAGTGCTTCAAATTCTCATAGCTCTTCCCAAACTCATGTCAACACTAATAGTGGTACCCAAGCCAATAATACCAACTCAAACACCAACACTACTTATAATAACAATAAACAAAATCATCAACTATTATTATAAAATCTCAATCAAATGAACACATTTAAAGCTCATAATATAAATCAAATGATGAGAATGCAAAACCACCTTCTTAATATTCAAAAACAATTGCAACCAATGGTTTGGGGCACACATAGCAAAAGTGTTCCTCCTTGCCCTTTTTGATATTCTCAATGTAATCTCATGCCTTGACCTCCATTAGTCAAAAAAATTATCAAGCATTTAAAAAATGAACCTCTTACTACTCAGATTGCTAACATTGATATCAAAGGTATTACACCTACCATATCTTATAATGGATCAATTGATCCTCCCCTTCATCTTAAAACATTTGGAAATATTTATAAGGATTGGGTCAAATTAAACACATTTATTACTACCAAAATCATTGCAAAAACCTTCACAAGTGATGCCTTGGATTGTTATAATCAACTTATATTTCATTCCATCACTTGTTTGGAGTATTTAGTGAATGTTCTAGTATAAGAATTCCAAACTAGTGATCTTCCAAAAAACACTTTGGCCCACTTCATCAATTAAAACAAAAATGAAAATGAAACTACTTAAGCCTTTGTTAAATAATGGAAGACTTTGTCAAAAAAGTGTGAACATAACATGGTAGATGCCAATCTCTTTCATCTCATTATAAATACTTTGTTTTCTAAATTACAATATCGAGTTCATACCCTTTCTCCATGTACCTTTAAGGAGTCCATTAACCAAGCCAAAAGATAAGATTTCATTATGCATCAATTTGAGGCACCCCAACCTTTCACAGGTCCACATCAGTTACTTAAAAATAAAATCCAAAATATTACCAATGATGGTGTTACTGATTCATATGATACCATTCATAATGTTCACGCTATCATTCCTACCCCTTCTTAAGAACCAGTTCCTCAACAATATATTAATCCTCATTTCTCATCACCAAACATCATTAATGTCCATAAACCTCTTTCCTTAGTTGAATTACTAAAGTGTCTACCTAGGCTTCTCCCTCAAGATATTGACCCTACTCATCTTATGCAAACCTGGTATGATCCTAGAATGTTTTATTAGTTTCATGATAGTTGGGGTAACTTTCATGATACCTATAGGAAACTTCATAATTTATCTATGGGTTTTCTTCTTGGTCTTAATTTTGATCATGATTCTTTCTAATTTCAAGGACTACAAAACTCATTATAAAACCTAAGCCTTGAATCAAGCAAATTCTCATTTAGCTATTTATAAATATCCTTTACCTAATCATGAACCTATTCAAAAAAACCAAGACAAGCCCACCTCCTCCACCAATAATGTAAATTTTTTTTTTGAACCCACTTCTAAAGAAAATGTGGTTAGCATGAATAATATGTGAAGGGTGGTGAGTTTCATCAATTCCAAACCTATCTACACCCTACCTCCTTTTAAGAAATTCCATGTTATCCAAGACTATTCTCTAACTCATTTGAATGAGTTGGGGCAAGAATATATTTTAACCTTTCATGATGATCCAATTTATGGTTCTCCCTTGGATAACACATCTCATTCTATTTCTACTATTCTTCCATCATCTTATAGTAAAAATGATACTCAACCTTCCACTGATAATCAACCTTTCATTAACACTTCTTTTACTTCTCAAGATCAATCTAAACCAACTAATTCTTCATCACCAAATGATTTAAAACCTTCTTCTAAACCTTCTCATTCTTATCAACAAAAATTTAAATGCTCTTTGGTTCATCCTTCCAAATACCTCGTTAACCATTATAAACATATATCTAACAAACTTCTCATGGGTTATGATGAATGCAATCCCATTATGGAACTCTTTAATCTCTCATCTCAAATTCTGTTTTTTAGCTTATGAGGACATATCCCCTAGTATCAGAACCATCTTATGTAACAATTGTTTGAGATGAATGTTCATCATCCTCCCTTAGTAGTATGGGAGGTATGATTATATAGTTTTGAGGATAGTATCTTACAAAAATGTGAAGAGATGTCCATCAATGTTGATGAAACTATTGACACTTCTCTTTCTTTGAAATTTCCCATCACATCTATGATTCTTGATGAGATTCTGCTTCATGCAGATGATCCTACTTTATTTATTAGTATCCAAATATGTGATATCCAAGTCAAACAAACATTTATTAATGAGGTTTATCACACTTGTGTTACTTATCTTGATCTCATTAAAACCATTGGATATTCAGAATGAAATCTTAAGTCTACACATAACACCTGTAAATGATATGATAGAAGGAAAATGCCTCCTCTTGGGTGTGTCTAGCTTCCCATTAATATCCCACCTATTAATGTTCATGTAAAGGTGATGATATTTAATTTCCCTCTTTCTTATAACATCTTGCTTGATAGGCCATGAAATAATCATATATGATCTATCACTTCTTTTTCCTATCAATGTGTTAAATTATCTTATAATGGAGTCATTTAAAGGATTCAAGGAGATACTAACCTTTATAATTTTGAGTAATTATATGATCATGGTGTTTTTAATATTTCTAATCTTGAGCCTTTATCTAGTATTCCATTCTATAAATCACAACTTTTAAATTTTCCTATCAACTCAACTAGAGGTTATAATGGGCATCCCAAGCTCATTGGTAACCTTCCTCTTAATATTTTAGAATCTGATGATGATGATCCCAATGAGATTGACTTAAGGATCAAAAATTTTGATCTCTTTCCTTTTCTAATCTCATAAATTGTAGCCTCATTTCAACCTCATTATCATAAACCACCTTGTGATGACATTCCCATAGTCTTATCCAAGACTAGATATTTTATTCACCATGATTTTTCTAATGATAAAGTTATTCCAACTTGTGTCATTAATATTTATATGCCAGATTATGATGATGGTTATTATTTAGATGATACTTTATTAGGTAGCCTTGTCCAAGCCCATGATGCTAAGATTATCCATTATCATTCTTCTTTGTTTGAGTCTTTTCATGTATCTTCTCAATTTCCAACATTTATAGTTCTTGATTCTTGCATTTTCCATCTTTATCATAGAGTAGGGATGGTGCCAACACCTCTATATTTTAAGGATCCCCATATGACTATGCTCATGTACCATGATATGACTAGACCTTATAATTTTTTTGGGTTTCCTAACTCCCATCATTGGTTCACTCTTAAATTTAGCACAACCCTCCTTAGACCTTATATTAATCTTACTCCTCCCATAGTGGAATCTATGTTAGAACCAATTATTATTGCTTATTACACTATTGATGAGACTAATTTTATTTCTTCCATTATTACTCCTTCTATTCAACCTACTTCCATTCCTTCTCCCTCACCACCTTCTCTTGGTGATGGCTTACTTCCTTTGCCCAAGACAGATCATTTTCTTGATAAATGTGATAATGATCCATCTCCTTATTCATCCATGCCTATTACACCTTCTCCCATTATTGTTTATCCTAAGAATAATAATAAGCATACATGTTACTTTCATGAGACAAATAATCACTCTTTTACCCATTATTGTAAGTTATGACAATATATTGATACCTTGCATCCTTATTCCCTATCAATAGACACTACCATACCTCCTCCAAAAATTCTTTATAAACATATACCTAAGTATGGTGAGAGGTATTGTCTATGGCACCAATGCGGCACACATCACACTGATCATTGTTGTATCATTCAACAACATCTTAAGGATCATCTTATAGCTATTATTTGACCTTCTACCATTCTTCCCATAGGTTGATCTCATAAGAAGGATCCTCCTTCTTCCATAGCTACACCTCATGTGGTCCATTTACCACATTTTGTGCCTCCACCTATGGTTCCTTATACACCTGTGGAAACTCCTTCACCCATAGATTCTTCTCTACTGGTGATTCTAGCATTTCCTATAGATCATATTCCCACAAATTATTTTAACCACCCTTTACTTCATTCCCCACCTCAACATGATCCAATTAGTATTCCTAATTTTTCAATTGATGAGATTAGAAAAGAAGTATTTGCCCAATATTCAACAAAGATTGATGAGACATTAGCAGTATTTCATATCCAGCTTCATAGAGATTTATCTGATGTCTTAGATAATGTGTGTGGAAAAATTTACTAGTATTTTGAACACATGCATGGTGCTTTCTTATTTAAATTTGGATTGGATATGTGCTTCAATATTTTTTTATCTATTTTGTATTATATCAATTGACATTATGTCAAGTTAATTCTTATCTTATATCATGTTGTTCCTTATTGTTGTACTATATTTAGTTTTGATTATTCATATATTGCATATACTTGTCTTTTCCTTATAATTCTTATTTTTTTTCCTTATCATTGATTTATTTTGCTTTAGATTTTTTCTCAAAACTCTCCCCTCATATCTTAATGATTATTTTATTTCTTATATTTATTTTTCATAGATAGTTTTCATGGTGATTTGGTTATATCTACCCTATTCCCTTTGGTTATTATATCTTTTTACCATGTGATCAGTTAGCAAATAGTCTTTCTCAATATTATTTACTTTTATTGATCCACCTTTGGATCTCTTTTTTCCTTCTTATTTTTTCCAAAAACTAAGCATATACATGGTTGAGACTTGAGATCACATACTTTTTCATTGTCAAGCCTAAGTGTCCTAGTCAATCTTGTGTCTTTAGTTACTTAACTTCCTTTAGCTTTAGCCTATGACTCATTCATGTGTATCACTATATATCTCATGATTACTATTTCAAAATCCATATGGAGGAAGTATCTTAAAAATTATTAAAAATAAAGTTAAAATCCAAATCATTTAAATAAAAGGCAATGACATCAAAAGAAAAAAATACTGAATATTCTTAAAAGTCTAATCACACTAAAAGACGTGATTTAAATCACATCTCCTTCTTATAATCAAAGATAAAACTATATAGTTGGACTCACAATAGATCTAAGGTATTTTGGGGTGTGATAGGATAGTAGATTAGAAGAGGAGAATAAAAAAAATCTTTTAGTGCTACCTATTTTCTCATGCCAGTACCCAATCTTCATAGTAGACTGACAACTCTATAAGGCGTCCTGAAGAGTAGGGAACATGTCATGGGGAGGTAGGTCTATTTTAATTTTATTTTTAATAATACACCTTCATGATTTTATCTTAGTATCAAAATTATCTTCCTACAAATATTTGTGTCTATAGTAAATAGTTTTCCTTTGTACATAGATGACCACTAGTCACTTAGTGTCTTCTCATGTCCTTAGTATGCCTCTTTGCTCCTAAGGTCTTCTCATAGGACCCTTAAGTATTTAATTTTTACATTACCTTTTTCATTCAATTTCCTCATATTTACTCTTTGTAAATATTGTTTAGCTTTCTAATCATTCCCCATGGGATTTCATTTATGAGTTTCTTTGTAAAACTATGGATAGGACCCAACATTTCTCACAAATTACCACATTGTCCATCCTAACACCCACATCCTTAATTTATTAGTCTTAATCCTTCTACTTATCAGTGTTGTTTTGGTACCCCTTGGGATTTGTTTTATGGTTTTCATTATAAGACTATATATAAGACCTGACCCTCCTCACAAAACAACAAAATAATTTTTTTTCCAATAAACAAGTCACCATTCAAATTACATGTGTCGAGTAAGAGATAAGATTCGATTGATTATGAGGTTACATGTCATTTTACATAATTCCCATCTTGATATTTAGTATTTTTTATTCTTACTTCATTTTTATTTTGCCTTTTATTTTCTTATTTTATGAGTGCATGTAAAATTATAACCATTTTTTGGATTTCTCATACTTCCCAGCTTGAGTTAGTATGATCAATTTAAGACCAAATTTTTGCATTTTTTTTGTCTTTTATACTTCCCATCATGAAATAGTATAACTAATTGACTTAATTTTGATTTGTTTTTATTACCATTCATTCCCTTTTCATCCCTTCCATTTTATTACTTTTTTTGTCATACTTTCCAATGTGATATCTTGTATGATTTTACTTGTTTTAATTTGGTGCCAAAATCTTTCACATTAGTTTAAAAACAAATCCCCCTTTTACCATCTTGTTTTCCATTCTCTTGGTTCTTTATACATATTCATTTTTTTATGTTATTAAACATTTCCTAGCTTGAATTAGTGTGTAGTGCATTTTTGATTGATTATATTTTTTCAAGTATTTTTACCTATTTCTTTTTAAAACCATGCATGTGTTATCCATAATGATAGACAAGAAACCACATCACATATATTTCCTATAACATATAAAAAAAATCTAAATACATGTGTTAGAAAGAAATATGTCCAAAGCATCCATAACCTCAACCATAATGAATAAATATAACCATCATAAAGAAAACATACACAACCAACACCAGTATGCCAAAATGATACATTATATATATATCTAAAGAGTTTGATACAACATATACAATCACATAAAAAGGTTTAGAACTAGGGCTAAGCTCCATCATATCTATCTCAAGGCCTAGCCACACTTCTTACTGAGGCCTTGGTCTGACTCCTTTGAATAGTAAACTATAATGAGTTAATCTAAGAACTTAATTCCTCTACCTATCCATATAGATGTGATATCTACACCTATACTTATACCAACTTACTTTGGGTCACTACATGTGCCTACGTCAGTTGAGTCTACATCATTATATATGCCTACATCATCTATGTAAGTATATCTTGATGCATATCTCTATCATCAACCAGGGCCTACCAAGCATGCCTCTTACCTACACCTATCACTACTGGTGGTTGTACCCTCTCTCTTTGCATCCATATCTACCTCATGACCTCTCCCACTAGTCTAAACTAGGTTTCCTAAGTTTAGGTAGATGGTACACTTAGATCCTCTAGTGTCATGGGGTCATATGGCTTTAGAGTCTCCTCTAGGATGTCATGGAGTGATACCCTAACCAAGGACCCCCATCACTACTCCTCATCCTTAGGTACACTTAAAACATCACACTAGATGGATATTAGATTACTATCATATCTCATAATATCTATCTATCTACCAAATAAACACTTAATCAATACATTAATCATAGTTTTTATTACCTAATCATATCTTGGATCCTATGTTCTAACCATCCATGTGATCACCTAACATAGTCTCCCAATCTACATGTCCTTCTAGTACCTCCTCTATTAGTCACCTCCTCAACTCAAGCCAAGATATCATGGCTCATATCCATCTCAACCTCTATCCACGTGGTCTCTCTATCCTCCTCTAGCTCCTCTATTGAATCACTATAGATGATTGTGGTCTCTGCTCTCTCCTCTTTCCTTAGTCACTACCATGTCCTCAGTGGCCATAGCCCATCTCTTTATAGAGTTGGTGGTGGTAAATCTAGTATCTCCACCCCTACCTTAACCTCTTCCTACTCAACCCCTCATCATACCTAACAAATCCATGATCACTCCCAACATGGCCTCAATGTTGATCTCACTATAAATGGTCCAAGTCCCCTCTTTCCTTATGGCTCTCTCACATGTTGAATCTGCTACTTGGGCATGAGTATCAATGTCACTAGATGAGGTAGACACATCTGATCTAAGATATGGCTCACTCCACCATGTATATTACCCTATCATATCTTTCCTCTCTAGCACTAGTCCAACTATGTACCAACTCTCCCAAGTAGTCATTAGTTATTCATATGGTTGCCATACTATGTTATTACATCTCACTATTTGTAACACTAACATGTGGGGCATGACCCATGCTACCTGGTCCTCCTTTTACCTCCTCACTTGAGGTGACTTATTATTGATTACATAGGGTAACTTAGTAAGTTGGTGCATAAGAAATATCTCATATATCCATGTTGTCAGTAGTATGATTGGTAGCATGGTCTTATGTCCTCTAACTTGCATCTCAAATAGATCATGAACAAGATGAACCCAAATGACATAGCCTAGATCATATAACACTCCCTCTTCTAGCATCATCCTACTCAAGGCTATCATGTATAGTAGTACCTTACTAGCTAACTTGTGATAGATTACTTATTATGTCATAAGGCCTATCACCACCTTCTATAGATATAAAATCTATGATATATACACATTGTCCATACTCACTCTCCACCCTAGCAATATCATCTCTGAGTCAGTATCCCACATGGTAAGGTTCCCCTCTCCTCTATGTTATCTAGTATCTTTATGGTCATTGGTGCTCCTACTATGGGTAGTTTATGGATGACATGGACATCCTCTAGTGTTATATCCACCTTTATCACATCCCCATCCACCTCCCATCTAAAGGTGTTGGTTAGTCATTCCCAATAGCCAAGGAAAATGACCAACACATCCACACTCAGGGGGATCCTACACATATCTACTATACCTCCTAGACCTAGTTTATCTTTGTCTCCATCTATCAACCTCTCTAAAAAATATGGAAATCATGACATGTTTAGAAATCCCTAGAACTGTGGTTGTCTTTGTAAACAAGAAACAACAAAGGATGTATTAGTTCCTTCATGTCATGTATAATCATAATACATTCTTTATATATTCTATCTTTAATAAAAAAAATAAGCATACCCTATTCATTTTCATCCTATTTTGGTTCTTATTACAATTCTTTGGTCATTTCAGGACATTTTATCCCTCTTTCAACTTTATGCATGCTTTTTTCTGCTTATTTTGGCTCCCAAGTTAACCTAGTTTAACCAAAAATTTCCCTATTTTTAATCTTATATTATCCTAAATTTCTTAATTTTACTCTTATATTCTTTTCCTTAGTGTTCAGGTTCCATTTTGGCCACTACAAACTAATTAGACACCTTTTCACTTAGTTTCAGCTTGCAAAATACACTAGGTCGACCTATACCTACTAGGTCGACCATATGGATTTTCACTAGGTTGACCTAGTAGGTTCAATGTGCCGACCTAGTGTATTTTTCTAAAAATTTGTCTTTTTGTTATTTTATCCATGTTTCCTTCCTTCACTTTTCCCATATTCCTATATAATACCCTTATAACCTATTTTTTCTCATTTTTGATATGTATAAATGCTTAAAATCAGAATTCACTTAAATCAATGCCAATTTCAAAAATTGGTTTGAGATTCTTGGTTGCATACCTGTAGTGCACCTGTTGTTGCCCTTGGAGTTCTTTCTTGTGTAACATGTTGTTCCCTCACCATCCTAGATTTTTTCTCTCCAAACTTTTTTTTTCCTTTCTTAAAAATCAAAATAACAAAATGATTTCTTTTTTTCCTATTTAAAACCACGTTTTCAAAATTCAAAACTCTTAATTCTTTTCCTTTAGATTCCTTGTTTTGCTCATATCTTTTTTTTTGCTCATCCATTTTTCAAACCATAAAATTAATTAGATTCATGGTGATGTAGAGATTATTTTTCAATATCATATGCCTATCTTCCAAAAATTTCATTTTGTTGGCTATTTTTTTCACTAACTTATATAGGTTCACCTATTGTGATTTACATCAGATGCCTTCACTTTCTTATAGTATTATTATTTATCTACAACACTAAGGTAAATTAAATGTATGCATTTTTAAATTAAATCATTTCATTTATCTTATTTTATTCCTACTTCACCATACTTAGCATCAACATTATGTGTTATCATGTTCTATCTCTAAAGCACCATCATATGTTGCACTTATGTGACACGTGATAACTTTGGCTGGGGTATATGTATACACATAATATTTTCAAAATTTTATTGATTATTAACACTTTGTATCTTGTATAAAATTTTCAAGTCTTCATCTCTTTGAGTGCATGTCTTAAAGGGTGCATTGAAAAGGGGTGGGCAAACCATCAGTGCTTCATAAGATTATTATTCCTTTTGTCACTTGCTATATGCACACAAGATCCATAAAACCATGAACCCTAGTATTATTCTTCTCTTTCCTATCCATTCTAGTCATTACAATGATTTATTCCTTCATTTATTGATTTATTACCCTTTTTACCTATTAAATACACTAGGTCGACCTAGTTGACCTAATGTAATTTGGGGACACTTTAACTTTTTTTACTTGTTTACATCCTATCCAACCTAACCCAAACTTTAGGCATTAGCTTGATAGTGTACTAGGTTGACCCAGTTGACCTAGTATAGATGACATGTAAAAATGGTTTTTAGGAAAGATATTAGTATATATACAAGGTCATTTCCCACTATTTATAATAATAGAATAATCAAGCAAAGAAGTGTAAATGAACATCACCTTATTGACCAATCTACTTGATGAATAAATATTTAGGGTTCAATAATTTATTTTGGAGCTCTAATATTATCTTATGGAAAAGTATTTTTGATTCTTAGGTAAGTCATGTAGCCTAGAGATAATTTATCTTGGCTATCCTTACAATCCACAACAATCTCTTGTGAAGCACCTTGTCCAAGGGAGAGGTTGAGACTCAGCAGGTTCATCTTCAAAGGTAAGTATTCCTAACTTTATTTCTCCATTGTAAGAGTATATAAATAATGCAATATGTATTATTTTATTCCATGTGTTATTATTTTGTATACATTGACATGAGTATATGTCTCTTATGCATGTTTAATTTAGTTATTATTTATTTGTTTTGTTCTAATCCCCACTTTGTGCAACAAGCTTTGGTATGCACTAGAATAGTTTACTTTTTCTTGTTATTAGAATAGTTTACTTTCTTGTTTATTACATAAGTGAAAATCAAATCATAGGGCTCTTTTAGGTATGTGTGATTGTGTTAAACTATAGGCTTTGGAATCCTTCCTAGCATGATGTCTTCTGACAAATGATATAAGTGATCCCCTATTCAGGTCTAGTAGATCCCCATATTGGTAATTCTCCTTTTTAGCAAGTGTATACTGAATTGGAAGTGTAGGTTTACTTTATATTATCTAATATAGGATTAATTAATTATTCATCATGTAATTTTGATTACGTATAGAGTTCAAAAATTCAAAATAGGAGCATGTGTGCTTACTCACATAAGTCTCTAGGTTGCATATAACATCCCTTCTTCACCTATCATAATCAAATCTCAATATGATTGAGAAAACAAGTGTTATATGTACCTGAAGGAAAATAAAAAAATATAATAATAACTTCCAATTTAACTCCATTAACTACTTTAAGTGTTACTCCCTCGACCATGCAAGTTCTAATGTCAAGTAAACCTTAACGACCTAAGATAATATTATATGTATTTCTTGCATAATAGTTAACACATTTAATACAAATCTTGATTCTATTTTTTACTCAATACACATTTAATTATTAACTATAAGATGCACATGTTTCATGACTTTGTAGTACATGTCTTGTTTTACAAATACAATTTTGGCAGTCTCAAATTTTACATGCAAAATTTCCATTGAGAAGAACTATTTTTATAGTCAATAACATGAAATTCATATTTTGGATTGATTTTGAGGATGAGATTACCCCTTCCCCAAATCTATATATATTTTTAACTCTCCCATTTCAAAGAGAGTTAGAGTTCTTATCAATAAAGGAAGAAATATTTGTATTGTCATATAACTAGGTTAATAAGTTTCCTCTCAAATTTTTGTAATTGATTATGATTATTTCCCTATTGTTGACTCATTAATTCAAGGTGTGTAAATTCTATTTAAAACTATTTATTAATATTATTGATATGTTAATATAGGATATGCAATAACTATTTAAATATTCATTAATATCATTAGTTATATGAAATAAGGTTAACTGATTCATTTATTTACATGTGTAGAACTATCTTTCTTGAGATATCCTTCTAAATTAAGAAACAACTATTTTAGATACCTACTTGATTTTATTCATAATTATCTATTATAAGGGTGTGAAACAACTAATCTAACTATGAGTAACTTTTGCTTGAGATTTTAGAGTTTACTATGTCATTTTCCCTTAGAATTCCTCATTGTGTTTATGTGAATGTAGGAAATAACTTACATCTATAGCTATTAGTTTCAAAGACACTTGTCCATGAATGAAACCAACCTAAAATTAATCCTTGTCTTGATAATGAAACTATATTTTATGTTCTACCTTCTCTCTTTTTTATTTTCTTTTGAGATATACCCACCTTAGTTTATATTATAACCCATCCAACTCAAATAGTATTTTAGTTTATTTTAGGTCTCACTCACCCATGCTCACCTAGTTAACAACCTGTGTACTCATAGATTATTAAACCACCTGGTTATTTTAACCCATACCTAAAATGCATGCCCTAGAGTGGATTTTACCTCCATAGAGATCCTAAAACATTATAGGCTACCTCATTCATCAATTTGGCATGCATATAAGCCACATCAACTTTTATTTTCTATTGATATAAGGAGGGAATTGACACTCCATGCATCCATCCTAATAAGAGGTTATCCCTACATCTGAGTTACACTAGAGACACCTAGAATAATAGCTAGGTCTTGGGCCTAATCTAATATTTTGGTTCCACCCTTGTCAACCTATCAAAGGCCTAGATATATATCATGTATTCCCATAATACCCTAAGCCATAACACCTTTCTTAGTAAGAATATCTCAACCATGTAATCAAACTATGGATCACCCTTGGATAACCAAATCTACTATTAACATTCTAGGAGATGTGCATAATTTTCCAAGGAATCCTGATAAATACCTACCTTCTTTCTCCCTTTCAAGAATAATAAAAAATAAATATCACACCAAGTCTTTCAAAACTACCTCAAGATTAATGAATGTTATAGATGAAGATGTTGCATGTATACTTTTCATATTCATACTATAAGATAATGCTTATGATTTGTTTCTCAACTTTATAAATAATTTAATTAGTTCTAAGAACTTATGTCAAAGCACCTTTCTTTCTTAATTTAGGTAGTTTAATATCCCAAGTCTTATATACCAACTCTTTACTAGTATGAAGAGAGACTAATGAGCTAATATGTTATGTTAATGTGTGGTTTTAGAATATGTACACTTAGGTATATTCTACATATAAGTTAGGAGAGGATTTAACACTAGAAATGTACAAGAATTCCTTAGATCTAATCACTATAGTATCTTTACAAGAGTTAATATGGATCCTACTCTAGTTTTGGCTTATGAATAAGTAATAAACATTGACAGATAACTCAATCCTTAGATGCCATAAGTTCCTAACCTTAATACTAGTTTCCAAGATTTAAACATAGTTACTCATGTGAATCATAATGTTATTGCATACAATCAAAATTGTTTGTATGCATTGCCACCTATAACACAACTTACATCAAATAATAATCATGGTTTTATTAATAATCATGTAAATATAGGTAATCATCAACAAAGTCAACATTTAATCCTAGTCAATACAACAATCACTTAAAGTGTAGATTCTACCAAGGTAAAATTAGATGTTATACAAAGAATGGTTTAAAAGGTATTTAATAAATTTATGAACATGAAAAATAAGATGTGTACTATTATAGAATTAAAAAAAATTAGAATTTTGGGTTCCTAATATATAATAGGGATTTATACAAGTCTAAAAATAATATAAAATAATAATAAGCTAATAAGTTTCCCAAGATAACATGATAGAGACATCTTTGCCAAATTAGTGCAAAGTTCACAACATGGTGAGCTTGATTATTTTGAGTTTTGTTTAGTATTTTAAATATTATAGATATAAATGGAGAGGCAATAAATAATAAAAAATAATCCAAAACCATCCCATGTTCTTAATCTATCAAACATAGTTATATTGTCAAATATCACCAATTTCATTTCCAAACGAAGATGACAATTAACTAGAGGATAATTCAGATGAGGTCCATGCTTTCCAAAACTTCCAAATAAGTAAATAAAATTTGAGGAACAAAAAAACATTAACCATGTCTACTCCTCCAAATAAGATGATTATCCCTCCAAATCCAAAGGTTGATAACAATCTACTTCCCCCAAAGGGGAATGACTAGCCTCTAAATATGGAAGTGCAAAGAAAAGGAGGATACAAAATTGTTATGGATATGAAGAAGATAAAAATAAACATAACTCTTCATGAGTTTTCCCAAATTATATAACAAAAGGAGCTCTTTTGGAAGTTTATTACAAGGAAACCTCATGTATACAAGCCAAAAGCCACTAATGCAAATGTCACATACAAAAGTAAGCTAGAAGTTCTTCCCTTCTTGGTGACCATCAGAGCATTTGGTAAAAATATAGAGAACTACTTAGTTGATTCTAGATCTTAAACTATAATAATACCCACATCCATCTATCAACAACTTAGATTAACTCCAAAAATATCCATGAGGATGGTTTTATAATTGGATAAGACAATAGTTCTCATAGTTTGAAAATTAAACAACATGCATATTTAAGTGGAATTTGAGCCATGCATACAATTGAATATATAAATAATCATGGTGGATATCTAGGAAAGATATATATTACTACTAATTAAGGATTAGTTAAAAACACTAAATGGATATGTGGCAATAAAATTTTTACACATATCGATTCCATGGATAGGAATTGTAAATAAAATTTAGATATATCAAGAGCCTAGGATGAGGCGTCCTATAATGGAATACAACACCAATAATGAAGAGGTTAGTTATAAATATCATAATCATGGGATCTAAACCTTCACCATGAACTCTACAATGTATGAGCAAGAATTTCATGGACCTTCCCAATTATGGAATTTTCATTTTGATGGTGTGAAATCTAAAAAAGGATCAAGTGTTGGCATCAAATATATTGACCTATAAAGTAAGAATTACATAGTAGCACAAAGGTTTTAATTCACTTGAATAAATAATAGAGTAGAGTATAAAGCACTAATTTTGGGACTATAGTTTACCCTCAATAATAATATTAAGTAGTTTTTGATATGTGGAGATTAAAATATGGTGATTAATCAAGCTAGGAATAAATACTAGTGAAAATTATCATTTTTCAAAAGGTAAAAATATAGGGCCTATGATTTTAGTGAATCATTTGAAGAATTTAATATAATGGTTGTTCTTATAAAATATAACCAAATAATTGATTCATTAGTTAGTTTATCTACTAATTTGGCACCATTAAATTAATTTAAGGTGCAAATATTATCTGTAGAGATCATTATTTAACCATCAATTCTTGATAATTTAGAGAATTTACAAGTATTTAAATATGACCAAATGATTATCTAGTTATTGACTAGTTTAGGATAGTATAAATCTCAAATCATTGATGATAAATTTTTTAGGTATTTAATTCAGTATGAGTTGGGAGAAGAATAAGTCATTTAATCAAGGAAAATCATCTACCATTGGGAATGGTTTCTTTGGAAAGAAAATTTGACATGGATCCTCAAGACTATGAATGAAGGCTACCTAAAGTTAATTAATCTAAGTTTAATATAGAAAACTTAGGAGATGAGAGGAATCCATGTTATGTCAACATTGGTCACAGCTTATCTCAAGAAGAAAAGAAAAAGGTAAGAGATTTACTCACTCAATATAAGTATGTGATTACATGGACTTATAAATATTTTAACATTTTTAACTCGATATTTATCACACATATAGTCCCACTAAAACAACTCCATAAGCAATTATTACATAGATAAATACTATTCAATGAAATCTTGGAACCCTTTATTTATAAGGAAGTATAAAAATTGTTAAATGTTTAGATAATGTTCCCCATTAGACACTCATTATGGGTTTCTAATTTAGTTATAATAAATAATAATAATGGATAAATAATATTATGTGTCAAATTTAGGAATCTAAAAAAATCCTTCAAGAAAGACAACTACCCTTTGCCTTTTCTATATGAGGTAATCAGGTAGTAAGCAGTTCTAGAATGATGTCCCTCTTGGATGGGTTCTTAGGTAATAACTAGGTACTAATGGAATTTGAGGACATAATGGAGACTTAATTTACTAAATATTGGGGTACATATTCACATAAAAGGATGCCTTTTGACCTAATAAATATACAATCTACCTTTTGATGGGATATGTATCATGCATTTCAAGGACTGATATGTAAATGCATAATCATTTATTTGGATGACCTCATTATTTTCTCAAACAATATAAATGATCATGTAAGACATTTATATTAAATATTTAAAATATGTATAAGGTTTGACATCTCACTCATCAATAAGAATGCATATTGAGTGTCATTGAAGTAAAATTATTAGGACACATCATCACCAAGGATGCGATCACCATTGATCTATATAAAATTTAGGGAATATCAATGATAACATTCCCAAGAAATAAGAAATAGGTCAAGTCCTTCAAAAATATCAATTTTGTGAAGAATTTTATCTCTAGGTTTTTATATATTATTAGGCCTCTAAACATAATTATAAATAAGACACCAAGATAAAATGGAAACTAGAATCCTAAAAAACAATCCAAGACATCAAGGATGCCATTACCTAGGCTCCAATATTAATCAACCCATATTTTAAAAAATATTTATTCTTATATTTGTTTACTTTATAACTCACAATTTCTATTATGCTTACCCAAAAAAGGGATGAAATCAAGCAAATTATTGAATTTATGAGCACAAATCTATAGGAAGCAATGCTCAAATACTCTATGATAGACAAGTAGATTTATGCTCTTGTAAAAATAGTAAAGAAGTTTTGGCATTACATTTTAAGGAATAAAATTATTATTATCACGTCAGATCTAGTTATTAGACTCGCTTTGGGATAAAATGAATTAGGAAAACACATAGGCAAATAGATGGAAATGTTGCAAGAATTTGACATAGAAATCATGCCTAATAAAATTGTTAGAGGACAAGACATCATCCAACTTATGATTGATCCTGATCCTTGTATCACAATTGATGAAGTCTTAGAGACCTAGGTACCTATAGGAGACTGGTATGTTATTATTATTCAATACATACTTATAGGTACTTTCCCTCCTTAGCTAAATAAAGAACAAAAAAGATCCTTAACTCTTAAAACTATGCATTAGATGATTTGAAAGGGTATTCTATATAGAATAAATTATGAAGGTATCTAGTTGAGATGTGTATCAGAAGAAGAGTCTCATGAAATCATGGAGAATATGCATCAAAATATAGGTAGTGGTCTTCCATCTAGAAACATCACAACACATAAGATTCTTAGAATGGGTTATTATTGGCTAATAGTCTTCAAGGATGTACACTATCATGTGAGAACATGCCATTAATTCAAAGTATTATAAAAAATATAGGTACACGTAGCAATTCCATTACAATTAGTAATAAAAGGGAGACCATTTTCCTAGTGGGGCCTGGATTTCACTAGTTTCATCAATATAAATTCCTCAGCTAACCACGAGTTTCTACTTACATTATGGACTACTACACCAAATGGATTGAAGCAGTATAAAAAAGGATTTATAGAGAACATTATTTAATCAATATTCTCAAAGATAACATCACAACAAGTTTTTGTAATCCTATCTCTCTATTTTGTGATAATAGGTCGGTATTCCAATCAACTGAGTTTATTGAATGGGCCCATGAAAATTGAATCACCATTAGATCATAAATTAATAATTACCCATAGGGAAATGGATTTGTTAAATCTAAAAAAATGAATTTTATTAATTCTATCTAAAATTAAATTTTATATAAACCAATAGAGTGGCATCATCTACTGACGTATGCACTATGGGTAGATCAAACTAGATACAAACAAGCCCTCAAGGCTTCACTGTAACTACAAGTATATGGATGCCAACTAGTATTACCAATTATGCTCAAAATGATAACATATTAGTTCATGTAGGACTACATATAACCCAATGATAAATTTAAATCTTGATTATTATACATAATACAAATGGAAGATTCAAGGGTAGAAGCTTTGCATAATTTTCGTGAGCATCAAGACCTGGTCAAAAGATTATTTGATAAAAGATAAAAAACTAAAGTATTCAAAATATTTGATCTAGTGATTTTATGGGAAAAATACCATGATAATAAAGGATAACTTGATAATTTCACCCCATTATGGATTTGGCCTTATCATATATTAGCGATCTTGGGTAATAATGCTTTCTATTAAAAGAACCTCCAAGGTAAGAAATTGACATATCTAATTAATGGGTAGTTTTTTAAGCACTACTTCATGGTCGTACCATCTAAATACTTTCTTGAATGATAATGAGTGATTTAGTAGAGGTAGTATTATATTAGGTTTATAAATTTCCTATTTATATTTATTGTTTTTTATCATTTACAATCATTAAGGTAGTTTTCATGATTTCTAGATTAGTTTTTTCATGATTAAAACATGTTTTTTTTAGATTAGTTCCATGTTTTAAAGAATATATTTCTTTTATTTCCTGATTATATGATTTAACTATTCTAGTATAATAAATATAATATATAATTCATTATGATCCTCATGCATGCTTAAGATTTTATATTGAGTCCATGTGGATAGGTCCAAAAGGGAGAACAAGTATGGGTAGAACATAGATGAAACACACAACTCATTTATTTTTAGGTTTTATGCCTTTATGTTTGGGATTTTTATAATTTGGGTGTGTAATAAGAACTAAACTAGGGTTATATCAAAAATAAATACTTTTATCAGGTATGTAAAATATGCTCTCATAAATTCATACAAATTTAGAAAGCCTTTTCATTTGCTTGCATCAAACACACTTTTCACTTTAATATTTAGTTGAGGTAATAACCATTGATGTAGATGTATCTAGCAAGGACATTATATTTAATTGAGTTTTACTCATAAAAACCTTAGCTCATAGTGGTTCCCATCCTCCTTATTTCATTTTTAATCTACATAAAAAAGAGACAAATGTAGCTTAAAGAGTAATAAGTAAATCCAAAGAAAAAATCTAAGGATTATCAAAGGCTATGATGAAATAATATAAATTCATCATGCATCATGAAAAATTAAGGAAAGATAAAGGGGGTAATATTCTTTAAAGGAACCAAAATAAAACCTACAATTTATTCTAACTTTGTGATAAAAAAATTCAAAACAAGGGTAAAAGAACATCACTTCATTACACAAAAATATAAGGTATGATCAAGGCTAGTATGTTGCATGAATGTTTTTTAGCCTCTTTAATATTTTTATATTACTTAATATTTTTTGGTATGATTTATATTTGGTTTGTACCTTTGAAACTAGATATTCTAGGTTCTCAAATACTCAAGAGTATTATACCTGTAAGTCACCAATTTTTTTCCTCGCCACACCCCACTCTTATTATTTTGAATAGGGGCCCATTATTTTCTGAAATACTAATATCTGATTTGAAACTCCTTTTCATTGGTATTCATGTGGGTACACAATAATATGTTAGGCTTTAAAGTTCTCAATTCCCATGTTGGTGTTTCTTGTTAAGTGTGATACTCTATGTCAAGGTGATTTTTATTTAGCTCATATATCAAGGTTTATTTAAAATTTGTGTGGTTTACTAGGAATAACCTATTAATGTATTTCAAGGTTGCTACATGTATCCAACTTTTATTTGAATTTGTAAAATGATTACAATCTATAAATCTTAAGTGTTTTTTAGTCTACGTGCATTTTGGTATTTACATGATTTAGCCTTCACATATTTTGAAACTCAAATGTTTTATCACTTTATATATTTTCATCTTCATTCCTTTTTATTTTCATGGATTCATGCCTTGAATTTTGGTCATCATAACTTTTGCACATCATGGATTTTTCCATTTCACAACTTTTATACTTTTTGACTTCTAGGTCTTCACTACTTTTAGTCTTCATAGATTTTGACATCACTCAAATTGGTATTGACATCTTCACATTTTTTTATATTCATTTATTTTACCTTCATGAATTCATTCAAAATGTCAAAGGAGTATTTTGGTAAAATTCTCAACATCAAAAAGCCACGAGTCTTCACATTTCACATATCTAGGGCATCATGTAATTTAGATACATGAAAATTAAAAAATATTACAACACCTCACTCTAGATATCATTACATGTGGTTAAAAAAAAAAAAAACTAATTATCAAGATAAACCTGTCTATGGATGATAACATGTCATCTTTTAAACACATGAAAAGTCTATGTGGCATATTCACCTAATTAAGTTACCAATTTTGAATTAAATGAGTAAAACAAACTTGGAGATGTTTGAAATTAATGTTTCATGAATTATAATTAAATTAAACATCATTGAATCTATATAATAAAATTATAAACATACATCTTATTTATTATCAAAAATCCTAAGCCAACTTGTATTCTATGAAGAACTAAAATCCCTAGTTTTTTGTGTTTGCCTATGAATTAATTATTATATGATATTAATTGATAATATAGACATAATAAATGGATTAATAATGAAAATAATATATAATATATATTCCATAATCAAATTTCTCCATTAAAAAAACAATTGAGTTTACTAATACATTCTTTGACTCAATTGTGTTCAATGGTAACTATGCGAATTACACATCTCTATGGGATGTTTTGGAGAATGTTGTTGACCAATAATGTGAGGAAAATTTAATATATAAATAAAAAAATAGTAATATATTTTATACCCTTTAAGCATCAATAATTGCATTTTATGTCCACAAATCCCAAAGTGATGCCTTACATTGACCTATTTCAAGACTTATTTTTCAGAAGCAAGGTACTTGATGGATTCCTACATCATAAAAATAAGAGGATAGTCATAGATTTTATTTTATGGGATTATTTTCAAAGACATATATACTCCCTTTATATATGCCACCTATGATGGGACGAGGATCACATTTTAGAGGAAAAGAAACATAGTTGACGATGTATTGAGAAGGTGGATAATCCCAAGAGAGAAGGTATGTATTAAAGTTGCTTCTCAATGATAATCACTAAATTTCAAGTGTAAGTTCACATTGGGATGTAATTTTTTAATATAATGTATGGGTTTGACATCATTTAATATATTTTACTTGAATGAGTCCCACTACTTGACCTATTACTAACATCATAACTGACCTTTGCCCTAGGTGAGATCATCAATGTCAAAATCTAAGAAAAATATTCAAAAATTATAATAGGAAAATCAATGTTAATTCTTGATGTATTAATTTTTGGTTGTCATCATGAATTTAATACGTGTACGTAATGGATAAATCTAGAGCATAGACCTAGAATATATAAATAATAGGATATGTGAATTTTATTCCTTCTTGTATATTTACTCCTCCGTGTGAAATATTGTTGGAGTTTATAAGAACATATATCCCTAAATATGGAGGTACATCAATGAGGAACCACTAGCTTAATTCTATGATATTATCAATAATACATAATAGCCAATGGGATACTATTGGATATATCTAGTCTATACAATAATAATGATTGAGGGAACCAAGGTTGGACCCTTGTGCGTACCCAAGTACATTATATATTATTTGGTATAAAAATAAATGGAATTATATTTAGTGGAACATATACTAAGATATGTAAAATAAACATAAAGACCTTTTCCATGGATCTTCTTTGATCCTAAGTTGAATGAATTATACCAACAGGAAGCACTTTGGTTCTTTTAGAGGAATAAGGGAGTTGTATTAATTATTATCTCTACCACATTGGGATTGGGACCCAAGAGAAAAAAATTATAATAATTTTTTTGTCTTGGGCATTCCGTAAAACTATGTACCCTATGAGCATGAATTTGTCTTCCTAAATTCTAGGGATGATACTAAGGTTTTGACTAAGATGCACATAGATAGGTATATAGAAGACCTTCTAATGTTAATACAAAAAAGTACATCACTCAAAATTTTGGAGGCTCAAACTCGACTTAAACCTCCAAGTGGATGGGCTTCAAATGATTATTGGTCCTCATATCCCTCATAATGATTTTAGTTAGAAGTGGATCCTTCCCATCTTACATCCCAAGATGGCATCATGACTATGAAATAATAATAGGATGTAGATCATGGTCCTACTATAATAAGTTACCCTGGAGGATCAAAAGATCTAGTTAATATTGATTCTTTTGATTCTTCACACTTGAGTACTCATATTACAAGTATAGTGCAAGCAACCTTAGAGGTTGATGTCTCATCTGCTACTAATACCCATGACACTCCTTTAGTTGACATGATAAGAATTAAGGTCTACATGATGAAAAGAGATCCTAATAACCCTACACAACTAGTTGAGACACTTGTGAGTTAAATTATTGAAGTGGTGTCATAAGAGAGACATTTTGATGAAGGAAAAGCACTAGAAGAGGGTGAATAAGAATATATTACAAAGATAAAGGTTATGAGCATCTAAAGAATTAAATGTAAGTCACTAATAGAAATGGAAAAATTATAAGGTATACTTAGTCTAGTGGTTGTTCCTAATTTACCTTCTACAATGTTGGTTTGCCCTTGTTTTGATTCTTTTCAGTAATATTTACATAGTATTATAGCTTTGTACCCAAAAAATACTGTAGAAATCACTTAAATTCTTATTTATACTACTTCTAAAATTTTGACAAGGGCTATTTTGGCTAAGAAAGTCTATTCTAATAAAAATTCAAGAGTCCCTCTTTTTGATTTGTTTGCACAACCATCAACACAATCCATCTAGTTAAGTTTGTCTATGCCATAGTCTAACATAGTTTAATGAACTTCTATTATGACATATATAAGAGTTGATATGAAAACAACCTACGTTGTGAACCTTATTCCCCATATTGACAACTTAGATTGACAGAATATTATCTTCCCATATTTTCCATAATCAATATAAGTAAGTTGCTTAATTCTGTCTTTGAAGGATATTATGTCAAGGGGAACTAGCTAGGCCTCTCAACTAGCTAGCATAGGGGAATTAATGATTGCATAATGAGAAAAATACTTGAGATACTAGGCTACATAAAGGCAAAATATAATAATTTTGGAGCTTCTAATAGTTATCTCCCTTTTTTATAGATCTACAAGGATGATTTTATCACATCCTAATTTCTCATTAAGATGATTTACCTAATTATCTATGGATTATTATGGTTTTTAAGTTGATTAATTATTTTTTAACTAAGTTTTAAATCATATTATATTATGGGACAATTGTATATTACATTTATTTCATGATTAAATTGGTATGAGTTAGTTGTATTGTAATTATTTATATTATGATCATGTTATTTTTACTTACATTAGTGTTTTATGATATATATCATGATGTTACAGGATAACTACCTTCTTGTCATGATTTGGATGCAAGAAAGTTACATCACTCAGAACATGAAAGAGGGAGATCATCATTAGAAAGGGTGGTGTAGATGGAGGTGTTGTGCGATGATAGAGGAACAACTAAAACCCACACACACACCACATTAGATTGTACACATTACATGTATTGTTTGAATTCTTAGCATTAATATGTTTACTATGTTACTTTAATTTAGATAATTATTTATGTGTGTGTTCATTTTAATGCTTATGTGTAATTAATCATGTGTGATTTCATTATGATTTTTATATGTAGATTTGGTGTATAATGTTGTAGTATGATTATGTTATGTTGTTGAAATCATGATTGTTAATGCCTACTAGAATGTAAATCTACATGAATAATATCTAGTTGTTATAGTATATAGACTAACCATAAATTCTTTGTAATGTTTAGAAAATTGGCTAGTTATCTTTATGATATTCAATAATATCAATATATGGCTTAATGCCTTAATATATGAATATGAAAAAAGACAAATGTAGTCTATATAACATAGTAATGACACAATGATTATGTTGTTATAAGACTATTATGATTGGTTTAATAGTTGTCTAAAATACCAATTATTGTTAAAATATATCATCGAAATTATAATAGTTACATTATTTTTAAAAAGTAATGATGTTATTATCTTTACTAAGTAATTAAAAATATTGCATTATATCCTAAAAACTATCCTATGATCTAAATCTAGAATTTTTAGCATACATAGACTATGTTAATGTCTGAAGTATTAGTTATCAATGTTAATGATGTTAAAAGTGGACTTTAGTGTGGATATCTATGGATATGTAATGTAAGTAGACCATGAAAGAGTTAAAATAATAAAACAATTATAAATATATTTTGGGAAACTTTAAGATAGAGATTAGGGATTTCTTTAGTTTAGTCAATGGAAGTTAACTGAGTTTAGTCTCTATTTGAATGGATAATTTACATTATGCATGGACTGTGAGCTATGAGATAATAGTTATATAGAAGCTCGAGTTGAGGAAGAGAGACAAAAAAACTAGGATAAGAGGTGATTTGAGGAACAAAAGGGTATGGATAGTGAGGAGAATAAAAATATCAAAGTGAAGGAAAGAAATTTATAGTTCATATAGTTAAAAATTGGAAGTTTTTAATGTTGCTAATGTTATTTTTATTATTACTTGTCTCAAAAGAGTTTTGTATGTAAAAGTTATCTTTTAGGGATTTTTGAAAACACAATGAATTTTGTATGAATACGGGTTTATCCCTATGGATGGCTTCGCCATCCACAACGTGAAACCACTATCCATTAAACCCTTATGAAATAGACTAGTAATGTGTATGGAAAAATAATAGGGTTTAATGGATGTAATGTTAAAATGGAAAAATGACCTAGCTTAGGAAATTTAGAACCTAGGTAGATGGTTGGATATATAAAACGATTGGGTTTTATTATTGAAACCATATTATATATAATATAATCAATCAAATGGATGTCAAAATATAGAGTATAGCAATATAATATACAAGTGTAGTGTATGTTTTGTATTAAATAATGTTGGATTCAAATAGAAACTTTAATAGGTTTACAAATAAATTATATATACTATCAATTTTAATTATCACACACACACACACACACACACACACACACCGTGTGTGTGTGTGTGTGTGTGTGTGTGTGTGTGTGTGTGTGTGTGTGTGTGTGTGTGTGTGTGTGTGTGTGTGTGTGTGTGTGTGTGTGTGTGTGTGTGTGTGTAAGATGACTATTGAATTAGGGTTGGAGATACACATATTGAATATATGTTTTGGTTATTCAAAATAATGAATATATGTGTGTTGACTATGTATTCATGTTATTTGAAATAGTGTGTGTGTGTGTGTGTGTGTGTGTGTGTGTGTGTGTGTGTGTGTGTGTGTGTGTGTGTGTGTGTGTGTGTGTGTGTGTGTGTGTGTAAGATGACTATTGAATTAGGGTTGGAGATACACATATTGAATATATGTTTTGGTTATTAAAAATAATGAATATATGTGTGTTGACTATGTATTCATGTTATTTGAAATAGTGTGTGTGTGTGTGTGTGTGTGTGTGTGTGTGTGTGTGTGTGTGTGTGTGTGTGTGTGTGTGTGTGTGTGTGTGAACTATCTATTTATGTCATTTAAAATAGGGTATACATATTTATGGAATATATGTATGATTAATACATGAAACCATTAGTATAAATATATAGTAATGTACTATAGTCATATATATTACACAGTATGAACATTTTCATCAATGAAAATTTCACTTTGTTTTAAAAAATATGAGAATTTATATGTTTATAAAGAGTATGTATTCATAACACAAAAATGAGGATGTATGAATTGTGTGTTAATTGACATTAAAATAGAGATAATATATGTAGTTATGTTTATATTCATCTTTTAAAATAATGAACATATGTTTTAGGACTATGAATACTTTCAAGTTATAATGTGAAAGGATATAGGTTCGAGTTTCATTATGAAACCTATAACATAGTTGGAGTCTTTAAACTTATGATTTTATCTTATAATGAAGTCAACAATGTTAGATTGAAAGGATAATAGGAACTATTTTCATTATTCAAACATGTATATAACTATTTCAAGGTATGTTATTAAATGGTTCTCAATGATTTTGTATTAGACATCGATTTAATTTTATGGATACATATATAAACTCAAAAATAGTATAAACCTCTAATAGATAAACAAAGACAAAGTATAGGTCTGAATGGTCAAATTGTTTATTATAGTATATTTTCAATAATTCAAGATAATGTATATATAGTCTAAGGACTTAAATTAGGGAAAATAGGGTATTTGATTTGTAATGGATTTGATCTTAATTGAACTATATCTTTTATATTCAACTAAGTCTATCAAAATAAGGTTATTTGTAAATTTTTACACCTTATATAAATCTTAATGCTTTCTAATAAATATAAATAGTATAAGTTTCTTTAAGAAAAATGAAAATTATTGTTAGTGTGATATAATAGAAATTGTGTATTAAAAACATATATATTATGTGGTATATATTATTCAAGGTGGATATATATATATATATATATATATATATATATATATATATATATATATATATATATCCACCTTGAATAATATATATATATATATATATATATATATATATGATAACATAGGTACTATATACATATATAAACTATGTTGTAATTGGGATGTGTGCCTATAATTATGACTTTCGATTAGTAGATTCAGTCATGGAATCCTAAGGGATAATAAATTTTAATTATATGCATAAAGCCTCCAAAAAGTGTATTGTTACATAAATTAAATATTATGCTTTTGTTTATAAGTTAATTTATCTTTTAAATAATTATGACTGATGTTTGTAGTTGAGTAATATGTATAATATACTATGATATTGTTGGTTGTTTTGCTTTGAATTTACTTAGGGAAATTAGAAACATGTAGTGTAAGTATATATTTTACCCATTTGGTATAAATTGTATTTGTTATGCTTCTAATTATGTTTTAAATAAAATAGTAGAGATTCATTCATATGTTTGATGGACTAAATGTATATATTATAATTATTCCAATATTTAGCATGATTTATACCTATTATTAGGAATTATTATATATGAATATATTGGTTATATTTATATTAACCAAATATCACATTACTAGTACTAAGTAATGAGACAAACTTCAGTAGCTTACTTAGCATCACCAATCCCAGATCTAGATAATATTATCAAGTAGTGTGTATGAATTTGACTAATCTTATAGATCAATAACTATTTGAAAACATTGGCCAAAGTAATGCTATTTATACATAGTAATTTCATATGTATGATTTACATATTTGTGTGATATCATGTTAGAATGTGTTTTTTTTATGGTACACATCATGTATTAGAAATATTATTAGCACACAGGTACTAGCTTCTCTCTTTGGATTCCAAGACTATCACTATCTACCCATCCATGAAGGGAGGGTCATTCCATGATTTGGGGATTTTTTTAGGGATTGATGTTCTATGGATGGTGTAGAAAAAAATTTGAATGATGCTCTCACTCACCACAATAGTACTTTTTGGATACTACACTTGAGATTATCAAAGTTATTGGAGTTCATTACACTCATGGTCTATAGATCCTTGTATCTAATATTGTATTTATTATTGAGACATTATGATAGTTGAAAATGTAATTAATTATTAATTTTACATTGATATAAGTGGTTGTATTATTGTACCAGTTATGGATGGATTTTATGTAATTACTTTTCACTTGTAGTTATGTTTTATCTCATGTGATACTAGTGATCGATAACTATTAACTACTACATGTTTAATTTATGTTTAACATACTTTACATATACTAAGATAACTAATTATATTTTCATGGCGTAATCTAATGAAAGAATATGTGGAATATACTTTTAAAAAAAATATGCTATTATAGTAAATCCTAGTGGGGATGATAAATTATGGTATGAAAATTGTGGTTTGAACTCTAGGAGTTAAAGATTCTAATATAATTTTAGTATTAATCTATTATCATAAAGAAGAATTGTGTAATAAAGATAATCTATATAGGGTATTTCAAATGTTGATGATAATAACCCTTTATTTGATCCTAACCAATTTACCACTAAGTAAGCAACAAAGTTGTATTTGATTATTATAGCCATGAATGAAACTAGGGACCAAATTGTATCCCTAGAATAGGAAATCCATGGAAATGAGGAGGAATCCCATCAAGATTTTCCTAAATATCACATTGTTAAGAAATAAATTCCTTAAGAGTAAAGACATGAAGAAGTGCCTCAAGATGTGAGACCACATATAGATACAAAATTGGATAGAGATATGAAAAATGTGAATCCACCTAAGTTTGATGAAAATATTATCAAATATGGATATGAATCATGGTTTGATTAGATGGATAAGTGATTCAAGATTTTAAACTACTCTAAGGTCACTAAAGTAGTTTGGGGAGCATACCACTTGACTAGAGAAATAACTATGTGGTGGACCAACAAGAAGTTGGAAAGGAATTTTAACTCAAATGATACTACATGGGAGTAGTTTGTGACACTATTTAGATCATGATGTCTTCCATAGATATATTTTGATTAAAATCTTATATATTTTTAGAATCTACATCAAGGAGATCTATTGGTAAATGAGTAATAGGAATAGTTCAACAAAATTTTAAAATATGTACCTTAGTATCAGGTAGATGAGAGTTTTAGGATTAGGAAGTTCATCATGGGATTAAAACCAAAGATTGGTGGAGAGGTGGACATTCATGGACCATATACCATGGACCAAGTCTTTGAAAAGGTAGTCAAATAGGAACAAAATTTGAAATCTCTTACTCAGGTCAAAGATAATTTTAAGAAAAAGTTTGGAAGTTCTAAGCCAACTTTCAAAAATAACTAGAAGTAGGGTAGTGTATAATCCAAAATTTATTTCAAGAGTTAGAATATCAAATTTAATAGTGGTTTAGGTAATAATAAATTGGGTAATGGTTTTAAGGTTGGTTTCAAGAGAAACCAATAGTTTGATAGAAAGGGACCACCTAGAGGTTAATTCATTTGTGGTGGTTACCATTTTCCATGTGAGTGTACCTAGGATAATTCAAGAGACAAAGGTTCTTCTCCTTAGTAAGGAAATTTTTAGAAAAGTATTCATGTGGAAGTTGATAATGATCAAGCCAAATTCTATTGTTTACCCATATAACTATTAGGTATTTTGTTTCAACATCCAATTTCCATTTTGATATATATAGGGGATATAAAATGTTTTATAGATTCTAAAATTATATATAAGCTATATATAAAATCTGGATTAATGGAATATTCATGTTCAATATAATACGTGAATGATTAAAAATTCAAAGTGGACAAGTGTTTAGATGAATTAGATATTAGGTCACCTAAATTCATAATAATAGTGTATCTCTATGCAACACCTCTAAGGTCATATGATGTGATCCTAGGATTAAAATATCTTGTGAATCATACTGCCAAAGTTGACTACTATCTAGATAAGGTTAAGTGTCTAAACAATTTTAGAAATTAGACACAAATTTAGGGTGAGAAAAGGGAGTTAAGGCTTAGGTAGATTTGTGTAATGCAACTCAGGAAGGATCAAGGAAAAAGATTCCAATCATTTATCATCAAGATAAATTAAATGGAAGAATTTAAGGAACCATCAATTGCAGATTACCATTTCATTAAGAATTTTCATGATGTGTTTCTAGAAAAACTTCTAGTATTACCTCATAAAGGAGAGTTTGATTTCTCAATTGATATCATACTAGGATGACAACCTTGGTCTAAGACACCATATAGAATGACAACCACTAAACTGGTTGAATTAAAGGCACACCTCTAGGATATGGTGTCCAAAGGGTTAATCAGACCAAGTGTGTCACCATGGGGTGAACTAGTTATCTTTGCCAAAAAGAAGGATAGTACTCTTCAACTTTGCAATTTATTATAGAATGTTAAATAAATCAACTATAAAAAATGGGTATCTGCTACCTCAAATAGATTATCTTTTTGATCATATGTGAGGAGATATGATATTTTTAAAAGATTGATCTTAGATCTAGATATCATCAATTAAGGATAAAAGATGAGGATTTCCAAATATGACTATTATAGCTCAATATGGGCACTACAAGTTTACAGTGTTACCATTTGGGTTGATGAATGCTCTGACATCATTCATGAATCTCATGAACAATGTGTTCAAAGATTATCTCGATCATTTTTGTGTTGGTATTTTTAGATGACATTATTATATATTCTTAGGATGAAGAAGAGCATCTTTAACACATTGAACTAGTATTTCAATATTTGTGAAAGAACAAGTTATATGACAAGTTATCTAAGTGTACATTATTTCAAAAGAATGCACAATATTTGGGGCATATTATCTTATTAGATGAGTTACATTAGATCTATATAAGATAAGAGCCATTATAGAGTTGAATACACCAAGGAATGTTCATGAGGTAAGAAGTTTCATGGGATTAGTGGGATATTACATGAAATTCATTACAATTTTTTTAAAGATAACTAATTTGATTACCTCTCTATAGTGTAATAATCAAAGTTTTATTTATTCAGATAAGTGTGAATTAGTTTTTCAATAATTGAAAATAAGGCTTACTTCAGCACCAGTTTTAAAAGTCCTTGATCCGAATGGTCAAAGTTTAAGTGATCACAGATGCATCAGAGGATGGACTAGGAGGATTCCTTATGTAGGATAGTATAGTAGTATCCTATGAATCAAGGAAGCTAAATCCTTATGAGGTGAACTATTCCCCTCATGACCTTGAACTTGTAATAATTGTTCATGCTTTGTAAGTTTGAAGGCATTATTTATTGGGAAAATTTTTTGAGATCAAAATTGATAACCTAGTACTCAAGTACATCACCCCACCAAATCTGAATGTTTATCAAAGACATTGGTTAGATTTTTTTCTAACTATGACTTCAATATTAATTAAATAAATGGTAAGGAAAATAGATTAGTTGACACCTTAAGTTGTAGAAGCTACATAGTAGTTGTGACTAATATCAAGAGAAATTTTAGGGATGGAGTGATCAAAATGTCACTAGGAGATGAATTCTATGATCAATTCAAGAAAGCTTTGTCTGAGAATTCTCAAGATCCTAGGTATAAAGGATACATAATAGAGAATGATTGTATTTTATAATACAATAGAAATATGTATGTTCTAGATTAGGAGAATTTAAATAAAATAGTGCTAAAGGAACTACGTAATGCCACATATTTAGGACATCTAGGAGTAACCAAGCTTATTTTAGGGTTTAGACCACATTATTTCTAGAAGGGAATCAAGAAATATGTAGTGGACTTCATATCACATTATCTGGAATGTTAGCATGTGAAAGTTGAACATGTGTATCTAGATAGATTGTTGTATCCACAGGACATACCAAAATGGAAGTGATAGGTGATCAATATGTAACTTGTCTAAGGTTTACCACTGTCATAGAATAGGCATGAATAATATTGGTTTTAGTTTATAAACTAGCCAATGTAACACATTTTAAACCAGCTAATTTGATAGATGATGCATCTAATCTTGTGAAGTAATTCATAAAATAAGTGTATTGGATGCATGGATTTTTAGATAAGATCATTCTAGATCATGATTCAAGGATGACTTCTAGGTTTTAGTTAAATTTAAATTCAAGTTTGGATACATAACCAAACTTCATTACTCCATATCACCCACAAACTAATGGTCAAAATGAGTGAGTTAATCATCTGTTAGAGGATCTTCTTCATATGTATTACATGGATTAACAATACAAGTGGAAAGAATATCTTCCATTGATTGAGTTTAATTATAATAACTCATACCAATTTAATTTTAAGATTTCACTATTTGAAGAACTATATGAAAAAAGGTACAAGACACCAATCAGTTGGAACATGTTAGAATATTGGATAGTCTTTAGACTTGAGATGATTTCAAAAATGGAAGATCAAGTTAGATCAATTAGTTAGAGATTGATTGAGGCTAATTGATGTAGGAGCATCAGAAAAATAATCTATAAATTTAAAAGTATGTTAAGATATAATGTAAAAATTTCTTTTTAGGTGTCTTAGGAGGACCAATAAAATACTTAGAGGGATTCACTTGTATTAGTTTATCTAGATTGGAGTTTCTCTTCAAAAATAATATTTTTTTCAATATTCAATAGTTGTAAGTCTTCAAAAAGACTTGGACCAACATAAAAGGCTAAAGTATGAAGTATTAGAGGACATAATACTATAGACCCTCTATATGCAATCAATCCTAGATTAGATGGGATAGAGCACACCTACACTTCTAATTAGAGAGAATATGTTTGTTAAGCTAGAGCATGACCAATGTGAGGATCCACTAGACCTAATTAGGGGATCAATTGTCACAAAAAACTATGTGAGGTAGGGTTATAAAGCTTACAATCTAATATAATCACATAATAACCCTAAAAAAGTCCTATGATTTAATATTTCACTAATCTAATAAAAATAAAAGTAAATTTAATCTAGTGTGCACCAAAGCTTGTGTCACAAAGTGGGGGTTATAAAAAAACAAAAAACAAATAAATTAAACATGTATAGAATACATTTACTCATGTCAATGTATACACAATCCTAATACATAGAAGAGAATAATATGAATTCATTATCTATCTACTCTTACAAAGGAGGAATAAAGTTAGGAATACTTACCTTTGATGATGAACCCTTCGAGACTCAATCTCCCCCATTACCAAGGTGATTTTAAAGAGATTATCATGGTATGTAAGGATAACTAAGATAAATCAACTCTAGCCTACGTAAGATATCCAAGCATCCAAAATACTTATCCACAAGATGAGATCAAAGCTCTATAGAAAGTATTAAGCCCTAAATCTTTATTCCCCAAGTAGAATGGTTAATAGGCAAATGATCATTCATACTTCTTCACTTAATTATTTTCTCTTCTTATGAAATGGTAAATAGTGACCTTATATACATAGTATTATCTTACCCTAAAATCATTTAGGAACATTAGATGTGCTAGGTTGACCCAATTGACCTAACATATTTTTGGTTCTAACTCACTAGGTTTATGATAGGTCAACCAAGAGGCCAACAACCCAAAAGAGAGAAAAAGTCCCTAAACTATGCTAGTTCAACCTGGTCAACCTAACACAATCAATAGGTCAAAAGGGTGCTAAGTTAAGAAATGAAGGATAAAACATAGCAAGTGATAGGAATAGGTAGAACTAAGAAGAATAAACTTGGGGTTTAATTATTTTAGGAGGCTAGTGTGTAGATGGTAAATGTCAAAAGGAAGAAAAATCATGAAGCACCAATAGTTTTCCCTCCTCTTTATTGGTACATCCCTTAATGTATGCACTTAGAGAGATTGAGATGGTGGGTTTATGCAATATACAAAGTGTTAATAATAAATAAAATTTTAAAAATATTATGTGTATACATATTCCCCAATAAAATCTCATCATGTGTCATGTAAGTGGATATAGGGATGGGCATCACAATATGCCCCAACATGTGAGATGGAGTGAGGTAACATTGAGCCATTAAAATTATTTTCATTGGGTTGGTAGGTGCATTTAGAGTTAGATGAATGTGTTGGTGTATTAGATTATAACGATGTTGAATTTAACATATAATGTGTACGATAGGTATGAAGAGATAAATAAGGACCATGTATGATATGCTTTGGAGTAGGCATTTAAATTAGGTATTATTTTGGTTCATGTGACTTAAGAGGTTGTGGTTCAATGGATGCCACAATATGTTTAATGTTGATCATGTGAGCTTTCCTTTTCTTATTGGTATAAGAAGAAGGATAAATTTTGGTTTGAATAAAATTAGAATATGAGGTGTAGGTATGAGATAATTATTTTTGATCATGAGGTAGTTCACGTTGATGTGATTTTGGTTCTTGAGATTGATTTTGATAAGCTTTAAGATAGTATTCATAATGTTTTTTTTATGAGAATATAAAAATTGAAATGTAGACCAAGAAAGGAAAAAATAATAAATTAGTGAAGATCATGATAATATTCATGATAATGAACTATAGTAGAATGCCACCAACAAAATTTATCTAGATTGTACTATTTTAGATGAAGTTTGGAAGGATCAAATTTCATGGGTTTAGAGGGTGGAAATTTATTCCTAAGTTGTTCTACACTCAAGGGTTGGTGGGTTGGGGTAAAATTAGTTGAACTAGATTCTCCATTTTGAGGTTGGGGAGACTTGGATGAATCAATAGTATGAGAAGAAGATTGGAAAGCTACTTTAGTAGTTTTTGAGATGGCTCAAATTGAGTCATAAGGAAGTCTTGTCTTTTTTCTTGGTTTAAGGCTTATTTTAATGTTTTAGGTGAAAATATTTAAACTTTATATTGAAGGGAAGGTTTAAGAGAAGTTAAAAATAATTTTAAAATAGTATCATCATTCATGTTATGGTCCACTTTATGAGTGAGAGACTTCCATCATTTGATGAAAGTATAAGATGATTCACTAGGAAGTTATTTGGAATTGATGAAATGACTAAGGTAGTTTTCAATAAGATCATCATGTTATAATTCCTTCAATAGATCATTGACTAAATCCTATAGTTATGAGATGGAATGTCAAGGAAGTTTGTTCTATAATTCAAGTGCATCACTAACAAAGATTTTGTCTTAGAGCTTGGTGGTAGAAAAAGTGTTAGTTTGGACCCATTACTTATAGAGATATCCAAAAGAATTACAAAAGATATTAGGATCCTTAGTTCCATTATATTTGATAGTTGGAGAAATGTTTCCAATATCTATGGATGTAATGAATGGAGCTAAAGGCTCATTTTGAAGATGTTGAAGCATTTTTTTATTCATTAAAGGTTGAAAGATTATATTCCCATTAGAATATCAAAGAGGAGGGGGGAGAAAATTTGTATTTGGCTGAGACATGATTACTTGAGGTGGTTGAATAATTATGTTTCATAAATATTTTTGCATTCTCATCATTTGAGATTGATTGGTTGTTTGCATGATGTTCATTTGATGTATGATTTGGGCAAGAAGTTGAGTTGTATCAATAGGTAAATTGGTGATTGTAGGAGGGGTATTAGTGTTAATAGGAAGAGGATTGTTAGTGTTGGTGGGAGGAGGATTCTTTGTAGGTGGAGGATTACCAAAATTGGTGTTAATTATCTTGAGTGTGGTAGAATAAGAAGGAATCTTGGTAAGGCCACCATTATTTTGAGGAGTGTAGATAGTATTATCATCAAGGTTTTTGAATATTTGGGAACCATCCAAATTATCAATTTTAGTATTATTATTTGGTTAAGGAATCCCAAAATTGGTATTTATCTGAGTATTTTTATGAAAGATCTAAACTACATTACATTGTGTAGTGAGTGGTTTAGGATTAGGAGAAGGGGAAAGAAGAAATTGGATAATTTCATCAGAGATAATGAAATAAATGAGGTTATTATCCAATTACTTAATAATGTAATGTTATTGACTAAGGTAAGGTTTATAAAATGTCATCATGATGAAATAATACTAGATAACCATACAAGGGGAATAAAAGGGTGACATAAAATATTACAAGGTCGACCAGGTCAACCTATCATAGAAATTGGGACTGCAAAACTATTTATGGTGGACCTGATTGATCTAGTATAGTGAATAGAGACTAAAACAAAAGGTAAAAGTTTTGAAGATAGTACAAGGTAGATGAGGTCAACCTAGTATAGTTGACAAAGGATGAAAAAGATACTAGGTAGACTGGGTTGACCTAGTACATCAGATAGGTTCCTTGTTTTGCCTATATCTTTAATTCTACTCATCCATTTTGAAAACCATAAAATACATTGGATTAATGATGATGTAGAGAATATGATAAAGTTGATATAAATTTGTGAATTTAAACAAGATAATTTTAAATTAATTAAAATAAATAAGTACTAAAAGGAAGACAAACAATCAATTGGATCAACACTAGCTAATCTAATTTATACACACAAAGAAAAAGTTTGCATTAACACTAGATAATGCAATTTTTTGAACACATATGTGAAAAAATATCAAGAAAAAAACTTGGAAAATAAATCTAGTTACTTGGTCAACCTATAATGTTGATTATATTATTAATAATTTTTTAAAGTATGAAAGGAAGTTGGCTATAAACAAGGTACTAATTAGAAATCTAAGGATGCTTTCGGGTAAGTTTAGGATGAAAGGGACTATAGTGGTAATGATATAGGATTGGTATTAGGGTCTAAACCCTCATGTCACACACTATGAAAATAAGGGTAATAGGTGTTTAACCAAAATATACCATCAACCATGCTTTATACTTAGCTAGAGAATCATGTCAGCTTCCCCCTTAGTGATGAAATCTAAATAGGTAGACATAGGTAGTCAAATGTTTAAATTCTTGATGACATTTATATGGTTTGGCCATGTGTTCAAAAGAATAGAAATAATTTAACTAAGTTATTGATTGAAAATTCCCTAATACTATGTGAACTATTCTAATCATACAAGAAACTTAAAATAAAGATGTGATTAACATATATGGTTCATTCTAAATTTGAAACAAGGTATAGTTGAGAAACTATATAGACAATCATACAAAATAAGGTCAATAAGGTTGAACATATACTATAGAATCAAAGTCTAAAAGTTAACAAGGTCGGTTAGGTTGACCTAGTTATTTTAGAAAGCATTAAACATAGAACTAGGTCCACATGGTCAACTTGGTTGACTGTGTAGGGGCAGTTTTAAAAATTACAAACTGTGAAAGGAAATATAGAAAAGGAAGTATAGAGAAATAAAAACTAACCTTGGTGTATCAAAGATGAAAAATATAATATTACTAACATGATACCTTGGAAAACCTAGTAATAACCTATAAATTAGGTTGAGCTAGTTGAATAAGATTGTAAGAACTTGCTGAAAAAGTGCTAAAAATGCACTAGGTTGACCTAGTTGACCTAGTAGGTTGAACTAGATATCTAAAAATACACAAGGTCAAGTTGGTCAACCTAGTAGGCTAATCTAAAATTTTGGAAAATTTAAACATGTACTAGGTTGAGCTGATTGATCTAGTTGCCTATTCCTAAAAACTTATGCATAGAGAAAAATAACTAGGTCGATAGGGTTGAACTAGCATAACAAAGATATGATTCAAATAATGACTAATAGAAATAAAATAAATGAAATAAATCTTATAAGGGTTAGTTTCACATTGGGTTCAATAGAATATATGCAATCAAAAATGTGTCATGTCCATAAATCAATCTTGGATTGGATGGGATAAAACACACCTACCCTTTTGATTGGGGAGCATAAAATTATGAAGTGGAAGCATGACCAATGTGAGGATCTGCTAGAACTGATTAGGGGATCACTTATCAAAACACACCATGTGAGGTAGGGTTCAAAATCCTACATCCTAACATAATCATACAAAAACCCTAAAAGATTCATATGATTTAATATTTCACTAATCTAATAACAAGAAAATTAAATATAATCTAGTATGCATCAAAGTTTGTGACACAAAGTGGGGGTTTAAAACAAAATAGATAAATAACTAAACTAAACATGTATAGAGTACATATACTCACATCAATGTATATGGAATCCTAATACATGGAAGAGAAAAATACAAATGCACTATCTATCTAATATTATAAAGGAGAAATAAAGTTAAGAATACTTACCTTTTGAAGATGAACCTATCGAGCCTCAATCTCCCCCTCTACCTAGGTGCTTCACAAGAGATTGTCATGGTATGTACGGATAACTATGATAAATAAGCTTTAAGCTATAAAACTTATCTAAAAATACAAAATACTTATCCACAAGATGAGATTAGAGCTCCAAAGAAAGTATTCAACCCTAAAGCCTTATTCACCAAGTATAATGGTTAGTAGGTAGATGTTCATTTTCACTTATTCACTTAATTATTTACTATTCTTATGAAATGGTAAGGAATAACCTTGTATATATAGTAGTATCTTACCCTAAAATAATTTAAAAATGTTGGTTATCTATGATGACCTGATCAACCTAGCACGTTTTTTAGTCTAACTCAATAGGTTTGTGTTAGGTTGGTTGAGAGGCTAAAAAACTAAATTGGAGAAAACGTCCCTAAACTATGCTAGGTCGACCTAGTTGACCTAAAAAAATCAATAGGTCAAAAGGGTTATAAGGCAAAAAATAAAGGATAAAACATAGTAAGTCATAGGAATAGGTATAACTAAGAAGAATAAGCTTGGGGTTCTATTATTTTATAAGGATAGTGTGTAGATGGCAAGTTGAAAAAGGAAAAATAATATTATGAAGCACCAATGGTCTACCCACCCCTTTCTCAGTGCACACCTCAAGGTATGCACTCTAATAGATTGAGATGATGGGTTCCTAAAAGATAGAATGTGTCATTAATCAATAAAAGTTTGAAAATATTATGTGTACACACCCTCTAGGTTTCTATCTAAACAAAAAAAAATTATAGGTTTACTTGGAATCAAATTATAGAAAATATATGTAATGATAAACAATAATATGAATATATAGAAGCTTGGGATCATTGACAATGAGTTACAAATTTTGTAAATTCATAAATATTGATGTTTTTTTAATAATCTAAGGTGATAAAGGCTTGTTTAGTTTACTCGTAGATAATAATTCATCTTGATTTGTAAGTTCATTCCATTAATTTCATGTTTGTTGTTAGTATATCTTGATATAGTCAAAAGATTTTGGTTATGAAAGAAAACTATATTGTGAATAAAAATGTGTAGTAATGAATAGATATAATTTTTTCCATATATGAAGTATGCATGAATTACTTAAATTATACATTGAGTTTAAATTTAATATAATCTTTAAATTTGGAAGTCACTGTAGTTTTCTTTATGTATTTATAGAATCTAAAATCAGGTTTTCATTAATTTGATTATATCTTGTAAATACATGGATCAAGTACTATATAATTATATTTGGATCTTGTATTAGATGTATATTAGGCTATTAAATTTTTTAAATAATATATGGATGGAGAGATTGTCACATAAGTGGACTTTTAAATATAAATTATTTACACTTTTGAGCATGAAGATTATAGTGCAAGTAATGATATTGATGTTTCAAGGAGTATGATTCATAATATTTGTGAACCATGAGATGATTATTTTGTGTGTATTATTTTATCTCATTATAATATATGAATAATTGGTGAGTTTTGTAATTAATACAGTATAACTCTTAGCCAATAGTCTTGTTGAATAAATAATTATGTCTTGTGTAATGTTATAGTGAAATTATTAAAACATATATAAAGGCATTGAGGTAGTTTAGATACATGTTAGTAGGGTGGGAATGATGTATTAATAATTATATAAACTTAGATAAGTTTCCATGCTATGTTAATCATAGTGAAATTTGATAGCTACAGACCTGAGTAGGTTGAGACAAAGAATTTTACTTCATGTACAGGTTTGCACAAGAAATGTTGATTAAAATTAATTTTCATAGAAAAATAATAAATTAAAAAGTATGAATTTGTATAGTTGAATAGCCTTGGAATAAATAATCCAATGAAAAATGTTTGAAATCAATTGGGCACATGTGGAGGAAGTTGTGACAAATACAAACCTGCAGTTTCTAGGGTAATTTTAGTAACAAAGTTGAGAGTATAAAAAGGTCATAACTTCATATTTATCCATTAGAATGACCTAAAATTTCATATATAGGTTCCTTATACTATTTTTATATGTTTCATCAAGTTTAGAGTTTTTTTGAATCATAAAAAATATATTTTATTTGACTATGAATTCAGATTATGGAAACATACAAAAGTTTAAGACTAAGAAAAAGAACAACTTGGATGTAACCTAGAATCATTATCTAAATATAATGAATTCAGGATGTGAGATTATCATAAAATGTGTTATAAGATAATATTAAAATATATTTTAAAGTTAATTAATTTTTATAAGGTGTAGTTTTTAATTAATTTATAAATTATAGATTATAGGTTATAATGATTGAATATTTGTAGGTAAATTAAGAATCTATAAAAGTTTGAGGTGACTGAGAGAAGAAGATAGGAATACAAGAAAAATGATAAGGTTCAGGAAGTCATAAGCCTATTAAGTATTAATAAAAAAATAGTAGAGCTTAGATAATATCTAATAGAATCTAAGGTACAAAAAAAGAATTAGATGTAAAAGTCAAAAGACCAGGGTGCAAAAGACATGGGTGAGGCTTGGGTAGGTATCAAAATAACAAAGAAGAGTTTTAGTTGAGATACAAGAGGAAGATAAGAGATATAGGGAAGATGAAAAGAATTCAAAGAAGGAATTTATTTAGGAACAACCCAAATAAATAAGGGTTAGTTGATGAAAAAGAGATGAGAGAGATTAAACAAAGGATATAAGAGCTACAACTCATGGTGGAGATCCTCCAAGAAAGTGAACGTAAAATATTGATATTTGAGATAAAAATAAAAGTAAAGTGGCCTATAAAATGGATTATAGAAAAGAATAAAATTATTTCTATGAGAGAGAGATAAAATAAAATATATTTTTGTGTAAAGAATTCAAGAAAGAAATTGAGACAAACAAGATGAGTATATAGTTGGAAGAAAAAAAAGAGGTAAAGGAAGTGGTATTTTAAGAAAAGTTAAGTCAAGGGGATAAATGACATCAATTTTTTTTATCTAATATTGATTTTTATGTTTTTAATGTATGATTAGATATTTATGAATAAAAATCCCACTCTAAGGGCATAAAACTTGAAAGCACGAAGGAAAGCAAACATGAGCAACATGCTGATGAAGAAATTGACATAGAAGCAGAATTTGAGGATGTAGAAATTTGTCACCCTAAAAATAGATATACATTTGCTGAAATTGAAGGGGAATTTTAGCCTATGTATGGGCTTATTCAAGACAAATTTGAATAAAAATTAACACTTATTTTTCTTTATAGCATTATATTTGTTCATGAAGATGCTCTATATAATCAAATAATTGAATTGTTAGAAAGGTTTATGAATAATTAATGCAAGTGTAAGTCACCCATTTAAGTTATTTAAGAACATAATATGAAGAAATAATAGGTGTATATAATGACATAAATTGAAAATAAACCAGTTTGCTCAAGACATAGTAGAGTACAATGAATATGAAGACATGATTTAGAAACAAATTATGATAGAGTGAGAAGATTTGAGCCTAATAAGAGATGAGGAGGCTATAAAAGAAGATAAAATAGAGTTAATAAATATTAAATTAATAACATGTAGATTAAGAGGCAACAAAGACTCAATCTTTTTAATCTAACTATGTCTTTACTTTTACATGTGTAGGTTTTCAAGAAGAAGAGGTGGAGTGATATATACTAGACTTCATTGAAGGGGATAAAGTGAAGAATGAGACACTTGGGTTTATACATATTGAAAAAATTATGAATAAGAAGAAATTTAAAAATAAGTGGAAGAAGTGGAAGAAGAACCAATAATTCCCTTTGATTAGGAGCTCAAGTCTTTTCCCACTATAGGAGTTTGATGTCTTAGCATCCTATATGCTAGTGTTAATGTTGGTGTAAATAATCAATTAGTGAATAATGTTGGTATTTTTTAAATGTGAAGGGTCTTGAATAGGTGTGAAATAATCATAACTCCTATTTTTTTGAGTATCAATTAAAATTATTTAAGTCTACTTATGCTCATGCAAGAATAATATAATATTCATCTATTGTTCTAGAAGTCTTTGGGTGAGCCATGTAAATGTCGTACATAGGATTATAACCAAGAAAGTTTATTTTAATAGATCAAGTTAGTTGAGATAATATTGGTATTAATAAATACCAATCTAAATTTGTCAAATAAGAGATATCCCTTACGCCTTGAATAAGTAGCTTCATAAAGAAAATAAATATGCATAAAAGAGAGAAGTACATCGAATAGAAGGTATGAGTGGTAGAGAGATGGGAAATGGCCTTTAGGGTGGTGTGTATTTGGACATTAAATATATAATATACTTTTTACATAATTAGTTGAATATTATCAATAATTGAAGAAGATTTGGTATGTAAGTAGTCTATGTTTCAATTTTTTAAGAAGAATTGAACAAAATTATTTGATTTTCCATTTGAGTTGTGTTCATTTTTTCTTAGAATAACTTAAAAACCTTTAAAAACTAGTATAAGGTGAATAATTTGAGTAATAAGCCACCATTTGAAGTTAATATAGGTGTATGAATAATTTTGGTGAATTTATTGTTATGATTTGAATATAAATTATTCATTTACAATGGAATTTAGAACTTTTTAACTATTTATAATCAAATTCTCATTATAGAATATTTATTCATTTTTGTCTCTACCTCAAATATTTAGAATTAGACAATCTTTATAATGGTATAAAACACAACTTAAGAGTTGCAAGAAATTGGAGGTTCAATAAGCTGAAGAGAAAATGGTCAAAAGTATTTAAGGTGTGATGATTTTGGTTTGGACATTGGTAGAATATAGTAATCTATTAAATCTGTTGAACAAGAAAATATTGAATATATATCTTGTGTATAGTGAATAAAATGAACAAGTTATTGTAAATAAGTTGTTGCACCTAGATTTTATGCATAAAATAAAATCAAAGATGTGATAAGTCTATGAAGTATTTTGAAAATTGGGTAACAAAGGCCATGTAACTTTGATAATATAGTTTTAATTTTCAAATATTTATTAAACAAAATATTGAGACTTGTCTCTAGATAAGTCTATAGTTGGACAAGTTTGAGCCATTATACTTATGGTAAAAATATCCATTAGGATTTGTATTGTCTCATGACAAAGCTTTTAATTGCAAACCAAAGCTATGGCATGTATTAGTTGGTTAAAACATGAGTGGATGAGATAAAAAAAATTATTGTTATTATGATAAGTTGAATCCTAAAAGATTTGTGGGTTAGTAAAATATAAAGCTTAATGGCTTCCTTTTATAAGATTCTTCTAAAAGTATGTTTTCACCTAGAATAGTTTCATACAAGAGATTTGTTTATAATAGATTGAGAAAGGAAGGAAAATGTGTAAGATCATGGCCAGAATGTAAATATATGTTTTTATTTTTTATTTCTTAAAAGCATAAAGTTTTCAAGCTTTCAAACTCACATAGGTTGAATCATTTTAAGAGGGTCAATTTGGTCTAGAGTAAGTGGAATTTGATAAACTAGTTGAAAACATGCATGAATCTTTATATCATTATTATGAAATTGCCTTGAAAGACCTTATTGGTCTTGAAAAAACCAATTAAAAAAAAAATAATTTATATATTAAGGGCAAATCTAAAGAGATTAAGTTCAGTGAACCAAATTTTAGTAATTAATCAATTAAGGATTGCATGATCAAGTGTTATCCATTGGATAAAGTGTATTACAAGTCATAAGGTGAAAATTAGATGTTTGAGTTAACGAGGTCAAGATCAGTTTGTGCTTATGAATAGAAATTAGATGACAATACTATTAAGATTATCATCACCAATGATAAGTAAAAGAGTTATGTTGATGTAAATATAACATCTAGTCAATTTTTAGTAGGAGATAAAATGTTCTTGTAGGCTAAGCCATAGAAGATCTCAATTAAATTTTGGAAGTCAATGAAACTTTAACTGAGATGTGGGACCCTTCTAGGTTTTATAATTGGTCAATATTATATTTTATAGGAATTCATTACCACCAACCCTAGCTCTATTACATAATGTCTTCCATGTATCTTATCTTGAAAAGTATATAGATGATCCTTCACATGTGTTAGATTGGAATGCATTGTAGGTTCTAGATATAGGGGTGGTCATGATAGAACCAATTATAATAATTGACACTCATAAACTTCATTTTTGTAATAGAGAAGTGTCACTATGAAAGGTACTGTGGGACCAATACTATGAGGATAGTGAAATTTGGGAGGACTATGATGAGTTTTACAGTCTATTTTAACACTTGTTTGCTTGATTTGATGCTTCATAGTTTTTTTTTTTTTTTTATAAATAATGTTTTTTAGAACTATTATTTGAATAAGTGTCATTGGGGTGATGACCAACTTTAGGGGTGAAGGATGTCACATCCTAATTTCTCACTAAGCTAATTTACCTAATTATCTATAGATTATTATGGTTATTAAATTGATTAATTACTTTTTAACTAAGCTATAATTCATATGATGTTATGGGATAGTTGCATGTTACATTGATTTCATGATTACATTGTTATGAGTTAGTTATATTGTATATTATTTATATTATGATCATGTCGACTTGTAGTTATAATAGTGTTTTATGATCTATATCATGATGTTACAGGGTAACTACCTTCTTATCATGAGTTGGATTTAGGAGAGTTACATCCCTTAGAGCATGATAGAGGGAGAGCATCATCAGAGAGGATGTCATAGATAGAGGTGTTGAGGTATGATAAAGGAATAGCTAAAGCCCATGCACACACCACATTAGATAGTACACATTATATGAATTGTTCAAATTATTATCATTAATAGGTTTTATATGTTATCTACATTTAGATAATTGTTTATGTGTGTATTAATTTAGTTTAATGCTTATGTATAATTAATATTGTATGATTTAAATGTGACTATTATATGTATAAATAGTGTATATTTTTGTAGTATGATAAAGTTATATTGTTGAAATCATGATTTTTAATGCTTAATGGAATGTAAATCTACATGAATAATATCTCTTTACTATGTATATAAACTAACCATAATGTTTTTTTAAGGTTTATAACATTAGCTAGTTATTTTTATGATAATTATGAATATGAATATATGTTGTAACACCTTAATATATGAAAATATAAAAAGACATATATATTCTATATAACATAGTAATAATACAATGATTATGTTGTTATAATACTATTATGATTGGTTTAATAGGTGTCTGAAATATTAATTATTTTTCAAAAAGTATCATCAACTTTATAATAGTTAAATTATTATTAAAAAATCATGATGTTATTATCTTTTCTAAATAATTAAAAAGATTGCATTATATCCAAAAAACTATCCTATGATTTCAACCAAGTCTTTGTTAACATGCATAGACTATGTTAATGTTTGAATTGTTAGTTATAATTTTTAATAATGTTAAAATTGGACTTTAGTGTGGATATATATGAGCATGCAATGTAGGTATACCATGCAGAAGTTACAAGAATAAAATAATGATAAATATATTTTGGGAAAGTTCAACATCGAGATTACGTATTTTATTAGATTGTTCAATGGAATTTAACTAAGCTTAGTCTTTATTTGAATGGATAATTTAGATTATGCATGGACTATGAGATATGAGCTAACAGTTGCATGTCATCTTGAGTTGAGTAGGAGAGATATAAAAATTAGGATAAGAGGCAAGTTGAATAAGAGAATGGTATAAATAGTGATGAGAAGTAAAAGAGTAGAGCTAAGGAGAGATATTTTCGGTTCATATAGCTACAAATTGGATGCTTTTTAAGGTTGGTAAAGTTATTTTTATTATCACTTATCTAAAAATAATTCTATATGTAAAAATTTTATTTAAGGGATTTTTAAAAATGAAATGCATTTTTTATGGATACGATTTTATCCCTATGGATGGATAGGCCATCCAAAACACTAAACCACTATCCCTTAAATGCATATGAAATAAATTAGTACTGTGTATGGGAAAATAGTAGGGCTTAATGGATTTATTATTGAATTGGAAAAATGACCTAGCTTAAAAAATCTAGAACCTAGGTAGATGGTTGGATATCTACAACGACTAGGTTTTATTATTGAAAATGTAATATATATAATATACTCAGTCAAATAGATTTTGAAATACCAAGTATATAGATATAATATACAACTATAGTGTATGTTTTATGTTAAATAATGTTGGAGTCAAATATAAACTAAAACACATTTACAAAGAAATAATGTATACTATCAATTTGGGTTTTAAATGTGTGTGTGTGTGTGTGTGTGTGTGTGTGTGTGTGTGTGTAGGTATATATATATATATATATATATATATATATATATATATATATATATATCTATATATATATGATATATATATATATAGATATATATATATATATATATATATATACATACATATATATATATATATATACATATATATATATATATATATATATATATATATATAAGATGACTATCAAATCAGGGTTGGCATTTACACATATTTATTTCATGATTTGATCAATTTGAAATAGTGAATATATATGTGTGTTGACTGTGTATTCATGTTATTCAAAATAATGAATACATATGTGTTTATTGTGTATTCATGTCATTCAAAATAGGGTATACATATTTATGGACTGTGTGTATGATGAATACAAGAAACTTCGAGTATAAATATATATGAATACATGATAGTCATAATATTAAACATTATGAACATTTTCATAAATGAATTGTGAACTTTTTTTTACAAACAATGAGAATTTATATGTTTGGAAAGAGTATTTATTCCTAACACAAAAGTTAGGATGTATGAATTGTGTGTTAGTTTACATTCAAACAAAGAGAATATATATAGTTGTGCTTATATTTGTCTTTTAAATAATGAACATATATTTGAGGACTGTGAATACATTTAAGTTATAATGTGAAAGTATATAGGTTCAAGTTCCATTACAAAACCTATAGTGTAGTTGTAGTCTTTAAACTTATGAGTTTAACTTATAATGAAGTCAATATTGTCACATTGAAATGATAATGTGAAATATTTACATTGTTTGAACACATATACAAGTATGTCAAGGTTTATTAGATGTTAGTTTGATTTTATGGATACATATAGAAACTCAAAAAGAGTATAAACCTATAATAGATAAACAAAGGCAAAGTATAGTTCTTAATGGTTGATTATTTATTATACTTTATTTTCAATAATTTGAGATGATGTATATACATCCTAAAGACTTAAATTGGGGGAAAATAATTTAATTAATTTGAAATAGATTTGATCTTAATTGAATTATACCTTTTATTTGGAATAAGTGAATCAAAATAAGGGTAATTGGAAATGTTAATACCTTATATAAATCTTGATGCTTTTTCATAAAAATATAAAATAAAAATGAAAAATATTGTTAGTATGATAGAACAATTATTATATATTAGAAACGTATATATTATGTGGTATATATTATGCAATGTGCATAAATATACAAAATATATCTAAATGAGAACATAAGTACTCATATACATGTATAACTTATGTTTATACATTGGGATGCATACCAATAATTATAACTTATAACTAGTAAATTTAGTCAAAGAATCCTAAGGGATAGGACACTATAATTATATTCATGTAGCATCCTAAAAGTGTATGGGTTACATAAATAAAATATTATGCTTTTGTTAATAAGTTAATTTATCTTTTAAATAATTATGATTTCTATTTGTAATTGAGTAATATGTACAATATACTATGATATTGTTGGTTTTTATACAATTAAATTTACTTAAGGAAATTAGAAACATGTAATCTAAGTGTATATTGTACCCAATTAATATAAATTATAATTTTTATCCTTATTATTTATGTGGTAAATAATATATTAGAGATTCATCCATACATTTGAAAGACTAAGTGTATGTAGTATGATTATTCCTATATTTATCATGATTTATACTTGCTATTAAGAATTAATATATATCAATCTATTGATTATATTTATATTAAACAAATATAATATTATTGTTACTAAATAAGTAGTGAGATAGACTTCACTAGCTTACTTAACATCACCAATGCTAGATGAAGGTAATCTGATCATATAGATCAATAACTATTTGAAAATTTTGGACAAAGTAATATTAGTTAGACATTGTCATTTCATATGTATGACTTAAAAGTTTGTGTGATATCATGTTAGAATGATTTTTATTTATGGTACACATCATGTATTATAAATATTTAAAAACATGGGTACTAGCTAGTCTCTATGGATTCTTGCACCTTCACTATATATCCATCTATTAAGAGAAGGTCATTCCCTGACTGGGGGATTTTATAGGAGATTGATGCTCTATGGTTTGAGTGAAAAATTTCTTTGATGATGTTATCCCTCCTCATAGTATTACTTATTGGAGATTACACTTGAGATTATCAGAAATACTAGAGTTTGTGAGACTCATGTTCTATGGAACCTTGTATCTAATATTGTATTTATTATCAATATATTATACGAGTTAGAAATTTAATTAATTATTCATTGTATATTGATAGTATTGGTTGTATTATTATACCAGTCTTGGTTGGATTTTATGTAATTACTTTCCATTTATTGTAATGTTTTGTTTCATGTGATACTAATGATCAATAAATATAAAATGTTACATGTTTACTTTATTTTCAACATACTTTTTATGTATATCAAAATACCTAACTAAATTATGGTGGTGTAATCTAATGAAATAATACATGATATAATTTAAATTTTTTACCTTATTCTAATAAATCCCAGTGGTGATGATACATTATGGTATCAGAGTTATCACCTAAACTCTAGGACTCAATGAGTCTTCTAACATTTTAGTATTAATTTATTATCAAAAATAATAATGGTGTAATCAAAATAATATAGAGAGTGTATTTTGAATGTCAATGACAATAACCCTTAGTTTGATCCTAACCAATTTGACACTGAGCAAGCAACAAAGTTGGATAAGATTATTTTAGCCATGAATGAAACTAGGGACTAAATTATAAACCTAGAAAAGGAAATACATGGACATGAGGAGGAAGACCATTAGGATGTTCCTTAAGAACATATTTATAATAAATAAATTACTCAAGATCAAAGACACAAAGAAGTGTCTTAGGATGCAAGTGTACATGTATCTATAGAATTGGCTAGAGATATTAAAAATTTGAATCCACCTAAGTTTGATGGAACCATTATGGGAGATAGATATGAAGCATGGTTCAAATATATGGAGAAGTATTTAGATATTTAGAAATTCTTTGAGGTCACAAAAGTATTTTAGGGAGCTTAAAAATTGGCTAGAGAAGTAGCTATGTTGTGGGACAATGAGAAGTTGGAAATGAATATTAACTTGACCAACACTACATGAGAGTATTTTGTGACACTGTTCAGATCATGATGGATTCTATAATTATATTTTGACTAGAAGCTTATAGATTTTTATACTCTAAAGCAAGGAGAGATATTGGTGAATGAGTAATAGGAAAAATTCACCAAACTTATAAAATATGTACCTCAATATTAGGTAGATGAGAGTTTTAGGATTAATAAGTTCATCATAGGATTAAAACCCTAGATTGGTCGAGAGGTGGACATTCATGAACCATCTACCATGGACAAAGTCTTCAATAAGGTAGTCAAATAGTAATAAAAGTGGAAATTTCTTACTTAGGTTAGAGATAAGTTTAAGAAAAAATTAGAATTTCAAAGCCAACATTCAAAAGGAAGAACTAGAAGCAAATAAATGGATACTCTAAATGTTAGTTCAAGAGTTAGAATACTAGATATAATAGTGGTTCAGGTAATAAGAAATTAGGTAATGGTTTAAAAGGTAGTTTTAAGGGAAATCAATGGTCTGATGGAAAGGAACCACCTAGAGGTTACTTCATTTATGGAGGTGACCATTTTATGTATGAGTGTACCCAATATTACTCATGAACCAAATGTTACACTCATCATTAAGGAATTTTTTATTAATGTATTCATGTGGTAGCTGATAATTAGCAAGCCAAATTCCAAGCTTCACCCATAGAAATATTAGGCATTTTGTTTGAACATATAGTTTTTATTTTGATAGATACATGGGATACAAAATGTTTTATAGCTCTTAGAATTCTAAATAAGTTATCTATAGAAGCTCAAGCAATGGAAAAAGCATGGTTAGTACAATATGGGAATGATTCAAAAGTCAAAGTGGACAAGTGTTTAGTTGAATGAAAGATTAGATTACCTAAATTCATAATAGTAGTGGATCTCTATGCAACACTACTAGGGTCATATGATATGATCCTAAGATTCAACTGGATTACAAAGAATAATGATAAAATTGGCTACTATCTGAATAAGGTTGAGTGTCTACACAATTTTGGAAATCAAACACAAATCTAGGGTAATAAAAGGGAGCTAAGGCTTAGGCAAATTTATGAAATACAAATTATAAAGGCATAAGGAAAAGGATTCCAATCATTTATCATCAAGATAAATGAAATGGAGGAATTTAAAAAACCATCAATTGAAGATTACACTTTCCTTAAGAATTTTCATGATGTGCTTCCATAGGAATTACTAGGATTGCCTCCTAAATGAGAGTGTGATTTATTAATTGATATCATACCAAGATTAGAACCTAAATCTAAGGAATTTTATAGAATAATAACAACTGAATTGGTTGAATTTAAGTCACAACTCTAGGTTTTGGTGTCCAAAGGGTTGATCAAACCAAGTATGTCACCATGGGGTGCACTAGTTGTCTTCATCAAGAATAAGGATGGTACTCTTTGAATTTTCATTCATTTTAAAATTTTGAATAAAGTGACTATCAAAAATAGGTATTTTCTACCTTAGATAGATGATATTTTTTATCATATGCGAGGAGAAATGGTCTTTTTTAAGATTGATCTAAGAGTTGGATATCATCAATTAAGGATAAAAGATGAGTATATTCCAAATATAATGTTTAGAACTCTATATGGGTATTACAATTTTATAATGTTAATACAAATAACATTTCTCACTTCATTATTGTCAACTAATATTTCTATTAGTTGACACTAATTATTCTTAACCTATTTTATGCTACTAATTTATCCTAATCTAATCCATTCATCTAATAACTCCCTTAAATAATAATTTATTCACTAACTTTATTCATCAAATTCCTTCATTAATTCTATCTTAATCCCTATTATCCTAATCTAATCCTAGTTATCCTTTATTTGGCAATTTTAAATTCCCATAACCCCACCTACCCACCTATTAAACTACTCCCTAGGCATTCCTACATACCTAAGAATACTAATCCTCATTAAATCCCCTCCCCATTATCCATAAACTAATTGAGAATAATATAGAACTAAAGAAGATACTTTAAGTCTCTAAACCAGAGAATTCTAAATAATTTTTAATTCCTCTAAAATTCCCTCCATTTTCTTATTTAAACAAGCTCTCCCTTCACCCTAAAAATAATTGGGAAGCTCGTATCAAATCCATGCCCATTTATAAATCATATAACTATAATATCCATAACACCATTATGCAAAAATCAATCATCAATCAAGCATCCATTATCCATCACCTTTGATCAAGCATCCATGTCAATCTGGGTCTATATGCAATCACTTGTTCATTTGTAAATCTTGGAAGGAGGTAATATGAATCAATGAATTTGGTAAGGTTCATATCATTTTGATTTGTTTCATAAATCTTTCCTAATATGTAGTTTATGTTTTGAGTTGAATTATCTTGTTTAATTCATAGTGATAAAAATCATACTACATTTTGGCAACCATGGTGGAACTGGTGATGTCCTCTTGATTCAACATGTTTGAGTTGAAGTGTGAATATAAGTGTGCATGTTGGAAAAAATAAGAGAGGTTCAATAATATTTATGAATATCCATCTCTATGAATTAGAAAAAATGAAGGTGATATTTATAAGTCCATTTTTATCCCTTTTATTATCTTTGAATTGAGTGTAAAATTATAACGTATGAATTTGTTGATTAAAATAAAATATTTGATAGGGAATTTGATGATTGATTAATTAAATTTATCAAGGTGTGCTAAAATAAAATCTATTCTAATTATATCATGTCTTATTTGAATCCTATTTTATCTATGTGAGATTTTAGATCTCTATTTAGGTTTATCAATGTCATCATTCATCATTGGGTTGAGATAAACAAATTGTCATGAATTTAATAATAGTTTTGAGGATTCTAATTTATACATTTCCACACAAGTCTTGATTCCAGAATATTTTTGTCTTTGGTCTATAGCTATAGGAATACCAAAACTAATGATTTTTTTTGGAAACAAATATTTCCTCTATTTGGTAATCTACTAATTAGTGTAGGATAAATCATGGATCTGGCATAAGATGTTCATAACCTATTTGAAGCTCGGTCAATGTTATATAGTTTAGCTTTTTATATCCATTTTAAACCTTGAAACTGTGAGTCATTTCAATTTTCCTTACTTTCAAGGTAATGTAGGGTACACTAGGTACCTTTCTAAAGTGCTTCATAGCCTTAATGTGACTCTTAGGTCCATGTAGAAGGTTCTACCCTAGTGGTGCTCATAGAGAAATAATTCCCCTACTATCAAAACTTAGAACTTGGATATTTTATGAATCAAATCACTATGTAGATCATAAAATCTTTGTCATCAACATCAAAATACTATCTTCCTTCCCATAATGAACTAGATGAGAAAAAAATAATGGTGATTTGTAGATCCTACTAAAAAAAAACCACCCCATTTAAAGACATTGTTTATTCTCCTCACCAAGAACTAGTAAATCTTTGATGAAAATCTTGAGATAAATATCATCCCTTTTAGGAGCAGTATGCTTGTTACCCATTTTGGAAAATGTTGGAAAAGGCTAAGTGAATGATGGTAAAGGTGCAATAACCAAAAGGAAAACACTGGAAAAGGTTGGGGGTTTGTCTTTACACTTGGTAACACTTGGGTGATCTTGACCAACCCAATTTTTACATGCCTTGTGACCATTCTAGGCGTACTCACTTCACACACACTTGGCAATAAAAGTAGTATCTTTTTTTTAGATATCTAATATTTTGATTGATATTATATTAATGACACAATATCTTTTGATCATATTTTTGGCCTTGGTACATTTTTTGAGGTATGATGAGTAATTAATTTCTAGTCTATTTTTGTAGTTAATGTTTAGTGCATTTTTTGAGGTATGGTATGTAATAAATCCCAATGTGTATTCCTTTTAGTAGCTATCTTTACTAAATATCTATCAGAACACTATTAGTGAGTTGTTTTTGTCAAATAAATAAACTCCATGTGTTGGAGAGAGGATAGCAAAGGTGGACTCATTGAAATGTTGATATACCAGGTAAAATCATTTTTGTATACTCACCTTTGGAAGGTCCACTAGCATGATTAAAAAATTTCAAAATTATACCTACCTGACCAGAACATGGAAAATAATTAATAATTAAAGAATTTTTACAATAAATACTATTATACTTGGAATCATGAGCCTATTGATGCAAAACATTTTAATAAGATATCCATATTTAATACAATATGTTTTGGGTGATGTGATTTAGTTTATATTATTCTCATTGATTTAGAATATGTGTTTTGATGTTATTACCTAACCCCCCCTCCATGCATAATAATGTTAGAAATTTAAAAATGTATTTTTTATCTTATGATGGGTAAGGTTAGGTGAGGGAATCACATAAAATCCAACTAGTATATTCCATGCCATTGAAACTTGACCACCTCCTTGATATTTTTACTAATTTTTGACCATTTTGGTTTTTCTATAGGGCATTCATTATTATATATATCACATGATTTTGTGTTAATCTTCAAATGGATTTTTTTGTTTGTCTATCCATATATATCAATGTAGGGTGAGATAATAAAATTATAGTAGGAATCTACTAGGTCAAACTCCAAGCTACAACATCACTATGTTAATGGTCATGAGATCACCCTAGTAGCTTAGTCTTCATGGTAACAAATAGAATAAATTTTTCTAAGATTCATATCCATGCAGTATTGTTATAAATTGGTAAATAAAAAGAAAAAAAAAATATTGGTTACATTTTCAATCTGGTAATCAATCCATCTACTCAAATATAATCTTTGTCTTGATGTATTCTATTTACTAATGCTGATAATCACTTGAATCATCATGTAACTCTCTTATCAATCTCTATAATTCATTTAATAGAATGTTTTGCCTAACCTCCTTTTTGGTAACCAAATTTTATCCTAGCTTATGTGATTGATAGGTAGAGAAGGTTGGATGCAACATTCATAAATCAAATCTTTCTATCACCCACAAAAATATAAATCACATAATTTTAATAATCATGATACTGATATGTGGAAACGTGGTTTTGTAGTGGGAATGGAAATTTTTTAGTTTTAATGTAATTATCCCTCATTTTTGTTGATTATCCTCCTTAGGTCTATAAGGCATAATTAAGATCTAATATAACTAGCACACCTCTTTTTTCTTATCAAATTGTTCAACATCTTCATTACTTATTAAATAGCTACATCATAAATCATTTTTTAATATATCTTAATTATCTATAAACAAGCATCTTTAGGCATCTGAACCATTTATCATATTTGTTTAATCCACTATTTAAGTCAAATATCCAAAACATTTCAAATTTATGAAAAAACATAACTATTGATCCACCTCTAGTAGCGATTTTGACCTGACAACACCAGTATTGTTATTTTAGGTAGCTTTTATAAATTTGCCATTTTACATCTGATAATGGTAGACTTAAAGTTTAATATGCTAAAACATATATTTTCATTAAGGCATTTAGTTATTTTTATAGATATCTAAGTATCCATGTGAACATTTTTTAACAAATTAGTTTTTCATTTGGGCCTTGAGTTATCTTGACATCTATCTGATTGAATCATTCATTTTTGTGAAATAGTCAAATTTTTAAATTTTTTTCCTTTTAAACAAAATCATGACTCTTAGCATTTAACTAATAGAGATATTTTTATTTTTAGTAGTTATTTTTTATTTTATAGAAAATTTTCTAATATTAATTTATTTCTAAAAGTGATTTTGTTGACTAAATTCATGGTTTTACCAAACTCCTACGATCTTGCAGGTTAAACATCATGCTCATCTCATCATTCAAAAAATCACAACTTTGCTTTAGTATGTTTAATTCGTATTTGAGGTTTTATCTATTATTGTCAAGATTTTGATTTTATATTGATTGTGTATTCATGGTTTTATATGTGATCAACAAATTTTTCCTTGAAACTACTAATTATTTTGTTGTAGGACCCCTTTCTTGTGTGTCAAATTAAACTACTAACTCATTGACTTGTAGGTTACTAGTCTAAGAATCCATTTGGCACTTTAAAAATCAATTTTGATTATCTATTTTGTCTTATATATATCATCTTGTTGTGAAAAAATAATTCCTTGTATGTACTCATGTGTGTGTGAGTATGTAAATAATCATTGTATTATACCCCTCACACATAATTAATTAATTAGTTAATTAATTGTGTCATGTTTTGATTATTTGTTATCCCCCCATCTAGTAAAGAATGTGATTTGGAATTGACACCCATGTACAGACTTAGTGTATATGGGTTAGTGCCATATATTTCATCACCATGCATTGATAAAACTCTATGTTCTAGTGGAGTATAAATATTAGGGATAGTTGTTGTTAGGCTAATCAATTGACCCCATAAAGGTCATCTATGAAGGGGAAGAGTTAACTCTCTAAACTAGGAATTATAAAACACCCTATACCAACTTGGACCCCAATATACCATTGCATATATAGGGGATGCACCTAGAGAGACTTTGAAAAATTAACATGGGAGAATTTAGTAATAATAGGTATACTAATATAAGAGTTAAATTAAGATCTGAAGTAGCCATTGAGTGTGAGTAAGGTTGAGAAGGTTTAGTTGATATCATAATGGGTTACAATCATTTAACCTCACCCTTGAAACTATTAGATACTAAAAACATCATGTTACACACCTTTGAGTTTAATAATCATAGGTTGTGGTTTACTTTCTTGGGTGTGTGTTATGTTAGATCTATTCTATTTATGAGTTTAGTCATCCTTCCCCCAAACCTTCACACATATCTAGGTCTTTTGCACAACTCATCTTGTAAATTTTGTCATCTTTTATATTCTTTAATCATCTCATATCTTATATATCCTTACAACATATTTATCCCACCATCCTTTGTATATATTCTAATCAATCAGTATCCCATCATACATATTGTCTTTGTCTATCTTTATCTTTGCCATATTCCATCTCCCATCTTGCCTAATCATATACACTTATCATTTGTCATAACCCCTAGCATCCCCTATCTTATCATCATCATCATCATCATCATCATCATCATCATCATCATCATGATCATCATCATCATCATCATCATCATCGTCATCGTCATCGTCGTCGTCGTCGTCATCATCATCATCATCATCATCATCATCATCATCATCATCATCATCATCATCATCATCATCATCATCATCTTGATTCCATCCCTAATCATCACCCTACATCCTAATCACATCTTATATATCCTAAACCCATCCACTTGTGCCTAATTTATTCTCTTTTACATATTGATAGTCCTATCCCATCTTAGTTCCACATATAATTTATCCATCACTTAGCCATATTAATCATCATCTTGTCCACCCCTATCTCACTATCACCTCATGTGTATTATAATTTTATATTTTACCCCATCTACCATTTTTTATTAAATATAATAATCCATCCTTAGTCATACCACTATCACTAACATCTTGTATATCCTTATCTCATTATTCTCTTTCATATATTATTTCATTTTGTACATCCTTATTTTGTACATATTAACCTCTTAGATTATTTTTATTTTCCTTATCTTATCCCCCATCTTGTCCTCATCCCATCACACTCACTCATTTTTAGTCACACCACCTATATCTTGTCTTATATATCCTTATCCTATTATCAACCTTTTGTACATATCATTTTCTTACATCCTTCTCACATCTAACATCCTTGATTTTGTCCCATCCTATCCATACCCATTAATCATTAGCCACATCCTCCATCACCAATATCTTATCTTGTACATTCTTAAAATCATCATTCACATATTATTCTTTTGTATATTTTTGTATTCATCCCATCCTAATCTAACCATAACCATTCATCAGTGACCATCACCTTGTCTTTTTTATCCTTATCCCATTACCCTCTTGTACATATTTTGATTTTCTTATACATCTTACTAGTTATATTACATTCTAGTTTTAATTATAATTTGTCATATCATAATCACATATTGACACATCATCAAATCATAAACACATCATATTTCATCATCGTATCTTAAGTCCACCCCATCTATCATCAATCCTTTGTCTTGACCTTACCTTCATCACCCATCTAATCTAACCTCATCCTCATCTTATCCTATTTGGATCTATAGGTCACATATAGGTCCAAACCATCCCCAACTTATCCACATTCCCCATTTTTATCATCATCTATCATCTATACTTATCCTTTTCACATAATCTTATCCCATCTTAAGAAAAATTGGTTTACATTTATGAGTTATTATTATCATCCACACCATCCCATCCTTTGGTCAAATTTTATACATATTCAATATTGTATTCACATATTGTCATCTTGTTGGTCTCAATCTATAAAACCCATCAGCATTGTCTCTAGTTTAATCATCTTGCCTTATTCATAACTAGCACCCATCATATCATATTCTTGCTAGTTTAAAATCTAGGAACCCATAAAATCCTTAATCCCTTTTGCTAGCTTGGCAACTTAGTATTGTTGATAAGTTGTTTACACCTATTTGATCTTAGTTATACATCATCTCAATCACATCCTCATCAGAACCTACCATCATAGGTTAGTCCTTTCGATCTATTTTGTTTAAGAACTAATTCATAATCCTTGGCATACCTCCATCATCCATCATCTATCAGCCATCACCATGGAACTAGACCCCACTTTCATTAACCAATACATACATGCCAATAAACATGAGTTCCTTTTATAAATCATGATGATGGGTGTAGCGTTTCCTAAATTTTTTAATCCCCTTCAACTCATTTCACCTTTTATCTAGGTCCCTTCATGTGAGTCATGTACCAACCCTCCATCCACTCATCATAAACCATCATTTACCCATTCCCCTACTAGAAAATGGAATCCAATATTGGCCACTTATAATCCATCCACCCAATTATGTCAATAACCATGTGATTATAAGTCCAATCCTTCCACATATATGTCATTAAATGAAGTAGGCCCTTATACTCCCCTTCCCATGTCTGTAAAATCTCTCTTTAAATAACTTGTCATCACAAACATGATGGTTTATCTACATATAAAACATCTTTATCCCACTAATTCAAATCCCTCTTGGTATAATGATGACCAATATTATGCATATGACCAACCCTAGGGGCATATCATTAATTAATGTCAACCTTTTCAAGACTATGTCCAAGACCTCATCAACCATGGTGACATAATGATCAAGGATGAACCAAATGAATCTAAATTATTAGGTCAACAAGAAAAATAATTCCAAGATTACAATCATGATCAAAATCTTCCCTCTCTAATCCAAGGTCAAGATACGATACCTATCTACCATGATCCCCCCATCCTTGGCAAATCCTCAATTATAACTATGTTTATTCCCCATGATCTTAGTCCTCCCATCTCTCATGAATCTATCCATGACCTTACCTTTTTTAAACCTATCATTCATCCATCATCTCCTTCTCACCCATCACCTCAAATTCCCCTTATTGAGAGGTCAATCATAGATAATGAATATCCTATTTGTAGCATTGTATCCTACACATCAGAGTCAACATCAATGTTAGCAAAAGTATTATCTTTAGTATGATCATGTTCAACACCAAGAGATAAATTATATTCCTCATCAATTTCATCCCTCATGGATGCTAATAATGTTTGCATTTTTTAGGGTGACTCTAATCCAAGTACCTCCAATCCATCACTAGGTATATATTTTGATCCCAATTAGGATGATGATGTCATAAATGAGTTTTTCCAATATTTATCTATTGAATATTGTCAGAGTGAATCTAATACTCCTTTGGATGCATCTAATATAGCTAATCTTCATGATCCTTTTGATGATCTTTTAGATATTTTCTTTGATGATGAAACTAGGTCTCTTAAGAACCCTTATGAAGACTATGTTTCCATATCACCACTCATTGACCTCATCATACCCTCACCACCACCTCCATCCATAATATACGATTTTATCCCCATTGATGATCATTTAATCACTTCCCTCCATAAGGATGAAAAGGAACATGCATCATTGGATTCTTCCTTGAGCCAATTAATGTGTATAAAAGGTCTAAGACTATATTCAAGAAGTCCATCATAATCAAGGTATCTTTGATCCCAATCAAACTCAAGAAAATTCCAATCATTTTCATAATAAAAAATCATCACTCCCTATTATATCCCATAATCAAGCACTATAGGCATATCAAATTCAAAATAATATTTTCAAATAAAAAATCAATCTCCCTTAGTGAAGCCCAAAATTAGGCACCAAGAGCTAGTCAAAATCAAATATAGTAAAATGTTTAAAATTATATGACTAATCATCCATAAAATAATTAGATAAAATATGAATAAAAATTCAAAGTGTCTTATATCTCCTATAGTCTTCTATCACATGGCACTAATCAAATGAGGACTATGCAACGTCTCTAATTATATATGCAATAGCTAGTATTAATACTTCATCCCCATGCTCTCACAATCCTATTAGTCATTATCCTCCATCATCCATCATACCATCCTCTCTTGATCCTATAATCCATGAAAATCAATCTCTAATCAAATCCATACATCACATCACCTCCTTGAGTAACATCATCTCTCCTAAGGGTGATGGAGATACCTGGTCTAGATATTTGGAAGGGTCTCCATCAAGAATCACCAAAGATCACATGAAACCCAATGCATCCATTAGAAACAACATGATCCTACTAGCACACATCCCCAAAATAGGTATTGTCTAAAGATCACAATAATTTTTGCATCATTCATCTCACCCTTCATCCAATAAATCAAGATGCCTAATAAAGTAAAAAAATCATTCATCTAATGATGAAAAATAGGATTTTTATGCCTTCATCAAGTACCATGATGAAAATTAGTTTTTGGTATCGTGGTAAAATAATCAACTGTCTACATTGTCCCTCAACACTTGGGGGCAAAATCCATCCTTTTTAGCCATCAAACCCATCACTCATCACATCCCTTGTCAAACTTGTCAATCACCCATCCATCATCTACTATTATATCATCCTATCTCTCATTACTTCTTGTCTTGACCTTCATAAGAAAGTAGAAGGTGTTTTGACCAATGTCCTCAAACCATCTTAACATATACTTCAATGGACACTCAAGAAAATAACCATCTAGATGTGTTCATTAGCTATCCCTCATCCATTCCTTCATTGGTCCTTAGATCCTTTTCCACCTCATCATCATACTTTGTCATCCCATCCATCATCCCTCCATCCTTATCCTAGTTTCTAGGCATGGTATTCCCTTTGCTAGTAACACCATCTGTATAATGTATATACATATCCCAAAAATCCTTAAAAATCATAAAAGTTGAAAATCCAAAATACTCCATGATTTCTTGTCTTATCCCTAATCCCCTAGTCACTTATATCTTAATGTAATTTTTATTTTCTTATCCCCCATCTTTGGATACAACATCTATTCTTAGCACCCAATCAAATTGTTCACCTATCCTTTCATATCTTCCATCTCATCCTATTTTCCAAGTTTAATCAACATACATCACCTTATCAAATACTTTAATCTAGTACTCATCACTTCCTATTAGGGCCTTTTCATACTTGGGACCCATCCAGTTACTCTTTGTAGTATGGAAGGTACTTGATCCCATCACTTTCCTTAACATTGACTCTTTATCTTTAGAACCCATCCAATCACTTCTTTTCTAGTATGAAAGGTATTTGATCCCATCTTCTCCTAGTTTCCTTACTAGATAGGAATATTGTAAGGCCTTGTCTATTATTAATCCTTAGTCATCACTTTTCTAAATCACCTTCCTTTGCCATTTTTTGATTTAGTTTCAAGACTAAATCAGTATTCAAAGACCTTATCAAATCATCCATCCTTCTATCCTAAGCTAGGGGAAATACCTCATCTTCGTCCTAATCATCATCATTCTATATAAATCCAAGTCTATCCTCCATCCCCATCACATCATGATTATCTTAATCTAATCCATCAACTAGTCACACATCTCATCATTAGATAAGACATTGTGACATTACATGTAGATATTTGTCTATAGTTTGTCTATTGTTTATCTATTATTTATCTTCCATTTTCTTTACGTCATGTATATATATTATTATTTTTAAATTTTGTTTGTATCATATCTTTTTGGGAAATGAATGAGGATGCTATGAGGAAACCAAAAGTACCCTTGAGGATGCAGAGTTCACTATTTACCCTTGTACTTTGTCACAATGTACTCTTGGGCATGCTTATATCATGGGGCATATTTCTAAGTGCCATATATAATATATTTCTTAGACTATGATAAGCCTTATGATATTTATGATGGCTTGCTTACTCATACCCTCATTATTCATCTAATAATCTAATCATACTTATCCCCATCACTAATCTAATCTTCTCAACCCATTCAATTAGCATCTTATCTCATAAACATCATTCAAGTCACATCCTTTAATCACTAACATCATCCTCTAATCATTAATTCTCATCCTCATCATCATCCCTAAGTTAGAACTACATCATCCTGAGGTATTTTTAGATTATTAGGAAACATTTGGCCACTTTTTAGTGCTCAAAGGATAGCTCAACCACTATCTCCTCTCTCACTCCCTTGCATGTGTATTTTTTAGGGACATAATCCTAATCTTTTTGGTCATGAAATCATATCATTTATTCTCTATCATCATCTACAACATATTAATTTGTTTAGATTTGAGCTACACCCATCTTTAATCTAATCAAATCATCAATCTTATCATGGCTAATAACTCTCACTTGTATACATTCTTGCTTAGGATATGTATAAAGCTTATGTCATTTTAATCATACCATCATCTTGTTATGATTGATTCCCCCTTGGGACGTTTTGAAAACAATGACACCTATCACCTCTACTCCATCTACATGTGTCATTTTTAGGGATATCATCATTAATTTCTAGCTAACTGCTCAAGTCAAACACATCTTCTTCATTTTATATCTCACATCTAACATCCCATCCCCTCATTTCTCCATTGCATCCCACCACTTGTTTCTTATTTTGAGTGGCCATTCGTATCATTCTTCCTCACATGTACCCTTGAGGGGGAATCATATCCTCTAACATAATTTACTAACATTCATCCATGACATGTTTTTTATTTAAAAGATCATTACTCTTTCCAATTCACTCTACTCACAATGCCCTTTAAAAGAGGGGGAAAATGTATAAACCTAAAAATTCTTGCTTCATTATTGTTGACTAATATTTTTATTATTCAACACTAATTTTACTTAACTTATTTTATTCTACTAGTTTATCCTAATCCTATCTATTTATCTAATAAGTCCTTTCAATAATACTACATTAACTAATATTATTCATCCCATTCCTTCATTAATTTTATCCTAATGCCTATTATCCTAATATAATCCTAGTTATCTATTATTTGGGAATTATAAATTACCATAACCCCACATACCCACCTACTAACCTGCTCCCTAGGAATTCCTACATCCCTAAGAATCCTAATACTCATTAAATCCCTTCTAATCCCCATTATCCCTAAACTAATTGAGAAGCCTATATAACTAGAGAAGCTCCTATAAGACTCTACAACTTTCTAAACTAGAGAACTCTAAATAGTTTTTAATTCCTCTAAAATTCCCTCCATTTGCCTATTTAAATAATCTCTCCCTCCACCCTCAAACCAACTAAGAATCTCATATCAAATCCTTACCCATTTAGTAATAAATTATCTAGAATTTACATAACACCATTATGCTAAAATTAACTCTCAATTGAGCATCCACCATCCATCACCTTTGATCAAGCATCCATGTTGATCTAAATCTATATGTAATCACTTGTTAATTTACAAATATTGGAAGGAGGTAATATGAAACAAGAAATTTGTTAAGGTTCATATCATTTTGATTTATTTCATAAATATTTCTTAATAGGTAGTTTATGTTTTGAGTTGAATTATCTTGTCTAATTCATAGTGTCCTCAAAATCCTACTACAGTTACCATTTGGGTTGATGAATGCTCTTGCAATATTCATGAATATAATGAATAATGTGTTCAAATATTATCTACATCATTTTATTTTGGTCTTTTTATATGAAATTTTTATATATTCTAAGGATGAACAAGAGCATATTCAGCATCTAGAACTAGTTTTACAATGGTTGCATAAGTACAAGTTGTATGGAAAGTTGCTCAAGTGTCTATTTTATAAAAGAAAGTGTTATTTTTACAACATATTATTTGAGAATATGGTATTACAATATATCCTACTAAGATAAGAGCCATTATGGAGTAGTCAAAACCAAGGAATGTTTATGAGGTAAGGAGTTTCATGAGATTAGAGGGACATTACAAGAAATTCATTCAAAAAATTTATAAGATAGCTAATTCAATTATCTCCTTGCAACATAAGAATTAAATTTTTATCTAGTTAGATAAGTGTGAAGTATATTTTCAATAACTGAAAAGAAAACCTACTTCAACACCAATATTAAGATTTCCTAATCCTAATGGTCAATTTTTAGTGATCACATATGCATTAGGGGATGGACTAAGAGGAGTCCTTATGAAGGATGATGCAATATTATCTTTTGAATCAAGGAATATAAATATTTATGAGGTGAACTATGCCCTTCTTGACCTTGAAATTACATCAATTGTGCATGCTTTGTAATTTTGGAGGCATTAATTTCTGGGAAAGTTATTTGAGCTCAACAATGATAACTTGGGACTCAAGTAAATCTTCACCCAACCAAATCTAAATTATCATTAGTGATTTTTGTTAGAGTTTTTATATGACTATGAATTCAATATAAATTACATAAAATTTAAGGAAAATAGAGTAGTTGATTCCTTAAATCATATAAGGTACATAGTAGTTGTGGTTACTATTATGAGTAATTTTAAGGTTCAAGTGATAAAATTATCATCATGAGATGAATTATATGATTAGGTCAAGAAAGCATTATCTAAGAATACATAGAATCCTAGGTATAAAGGATATAAAATAGAGAATGATGGTCCTTTATGATATAATGGAAGGATGTATATGCCAGATCAAGAAAATTTAAGGAGCACAATGTTAAAGGAACTACATAATGCCCCATATTAAAGAGTTATAGGAGTAACCAAGATTATGGAAGAGCTTAGAGCACTTTATATCTTAAAAGGAATCAAGAAAGATACAATGAACTTTGTGTCATGTTATCTATAATGTCAGCATGTGAATGTTGAACATGTGCATTTGGTTGGATTATTATATCCACATGACATACCATAATGGAAGTGGTAGGTGAGTAGTATGGAATTTGTCCATGATTTATTGTTGACATGAAATAGGCATGACATGATCTTATTTATAGGTGACAAACTAAAAAAGGTGGCATATTTTATACCAAAAAATTTGACAAATGATGCACCTACTCTTGCAAAGAGATTTACAAACAAAGTGTATCGGTTGCATGTATTTTTAGACAAGATACTTTTGGATCATGATCTAAGGATGACTTATAGGTTTTAACTAACTCTAAATTGAGCTTTGTATATGCAAGTAAACTTTAGTACTGCATATCACCCATAAACTAATAGTCAAACTAAGTTAATTAGGTGTTAAAGGATATTATTCATACGTAGTCTATGGATAATAAATATAATTTGGAGGAATATCTTAAATTGGTTGAGTTTTATTAAAATAATTCATACCAATATACTTTAAAGATGGAACCATTTGAAGCACTGTATGGAAGAAGGTACATGACACCAATCCATTGGGACAGGTTGGAAAACATGGTAGTCTTTGGACCTAAGATGTTTTTAGAGATTGGACAAGGTTATTGATAGGTAGAAGAGTTATGCTGATCTAAAGATAATAGCTAGACAATTTTTAGTAGGTGATAAAGTGTTCTTGTGGGTTAAGTTACATAAGAGATTGATTAAATTTGGCAAGTTAGTAAAACTTTAACTAAGGTATGTAGGAACCTTATAGGTTATAGAAGTGGTCAATAATGTAGTGTATAGGCTTGTATTTCCACCATCCCTAGCTCTATTAATTAATGTATTTCATTTATCTTATCTTAATAAGTATATAGTTGATCCTGCACATGTGTTCAATTGGAATGCTTTGCAGTGTCTCAATTCTAAGGTGGTTATGGTAGAACCAATCAGAGTAATTGACACTTGAAAACTTTATTTATATAATAGATAAGTGTCATAGTGTAAAGGCTTGTAGGACTAAAACTCTAAGTATAGTGCAACTTGTGATGACTATGATGAGTTCTATATGTTATTTCCACATTTTTTTTTGATTTGATGCTTCATACTAAGTTATTTTTATGCTAAATAAAATTTTTTAGGACTATTATTTGAATAAATGTCATTAGTACAATGACCAAATTTAGGGGGAAGGATGTCACATCTTGATTTATCATTAATCTAATTTACATAATTATCCATGGATTATTATGGTTGTTAAATTGAATAATTACTTGTTAAAGTTTTATAAATAATATTTTGTTTTGAGATAGTTGCATGTTATTTTGATTTTTTGATTAAATTTATATGCATTAGATGTATTGTATATTAGTTATATTATGATCATGTTGATTTTTAGTTACAACAATGTTTTATGATACATATCATGATGTTCTGAGCTAACTACCTTTTTGTCATGAGTTGGATGTAGAAGAGTTACATCCCTTATAGCATGACAAAGGGAGAGCATAATTGGAGAGGATGGTGTAGATGGAAATTTCTGGGGATGATAGAGGAATAAATAGAACCCATGCACACACCACATTAAATATTACACATTATATGCATTGTTTGAATTTTTAGCATTAATACATTTTATATGTTATCTTCATTTAGATAATTATTTATGTGTGTGTTAGTTAAATTTAATGCTTATGTTGAATTACACTTGTGTGATTTCATTGTGACTATTATACGTATATTGAGTTTATAATATGATTATGTTATGTTATTTAAATAATGATTGTTAATGCTTAGTAGAACATAAATATATGTGAATAATCTTTGGTTATTGTAGTCTATAGACTAACAATAATGTCTTTGTAATGTTTATTTTTAATGTTTATAACATTAGATAGTTATCTGTATTATATTCAAGAATATCGATATATGGCTTAATGTCTTAATATATAAAGATAACAAAAGACATGGGTAGTCTATAAAGCATAGTAATAACACAATGATTATGATTGTATATATTATTATGATTGGTTTAATAGTTGTTTGAAATATCAATTATTGTTAAAAAATTATCATCAAATTTATAATAGTTATATTATTATTAAAAAGTCATGATGTTATTATCTTTACTAAATAATTAAAAAGATTGCGTTATATCCTAAAAATTATCCTATGATCTAAACCTAGTCTTTGCTATCATGAATACAATAAGTTAATGTTTGAAGTGTTAGATATCATTATTAAAAGTGGAATTTAGTGTGGAGATCTAGGGGAATTTAACATAGGTATACTATGCAAGATTTAAAATAATAAAATAATGATAATTATATTTACGGAAAATTCAGGATAGAGATTAGATAATTTTTAGTTTAGTCATTAGAAGTTAATTGAGTTTTGTCTCTATTTGAATGGATAATTAAAATTATGCATGGACTGTTAGCTATGATTTAATAGTTACATACAAGCTTGAGTTAAGGAGGAGAAATATAAAAATTTGGATAAGAGCTAAGTTGAGGAAGATAATGGCATAGACAATGAGGAGAAGAAAAAGAGAACAATAAAGAAGATAGAGCTTTTTGGTTTATATAGTTACAAATTGGAATTTGTTTAACATTGGTAATTTTATTTTTATTATTGCTTATCTCAGAGGAATTATATATGGGTTTATCCTTGTGTATGGGTTAATTATCCACAACACTAAGCCACTATCCCTTAAAACCCTATGAAATAGACTAGTACTTTATATGGGAAAATAGTAGGGTTTAATGGATCTATTGTTGAAATGGAAAAATGATCTATCTTAGGAAATTTAGAACCTATCTAGATGGATGGATATATATAAGTATTGGGTTTTATTATTTAAATCATATTATATATTATATACTTAGTCAGATGGTTGTCTAAATACTGAGTATATAAATAATATACAGGTGTAGTGTATGTTTTGTGTAAAACAGTGTTGGATTCAAATATAAACTTGAATGGTTTTACAAGTAAATTTTTTATACTATCAATTTGGGTTATCATATATATATATATATAGGATGATTTTCAAATTAGGGTTGGCATATACACATATTGATTACATGATTTGGTCATTCAAAATAGTGAATATATATGTGTTGCCTATGTATTCATGTCATTCTAAATAGGGTATACATATTTATCAACTATATGTATGATTAATACATGAAACCTATGAGTATGAATATATATGAATGAACTATAGTCATATATTTTAAACACTATGAACATTTTCATAAATGAACTATACAATTTGTTTTACTAATTGTGAGAATTTATATGTTTAGAAAGAGTATGTATTCATAACACAAAAGTGACGATGTATGAAATGTGTTAATTTACATTCAAATAGATAACATATATATAGTTATGTTTATATTCATCTTTTAAAGTAGTGATCATATGTTTGAGTACTATGAATACATTTAAGTTATAATGTGAAATGATAGAGGTTCAATTTCCATTATGAGACACACTAGTGTAGTTAGAATCTTTAAACTTATGATTTTAACTTATAATGAATTCAACAATGTTAGGTTGAAAGGATAATGTGAAATGTTCGCATTATTCAAACATGCATACAACTATGTCAAGGTTTTTTTAGTATATGGTTCTTAATGATTTTGTATTAGACATTGATTTGATTTAATAGATACATATAGAAACTCAGAAAGAATATAAACCTCTAATAGATAAACAAAGGCAAAGTATAGGTCTGAATGGTTGATTGTTTATTATACTTTATTTTTAATAATTTGAGATTATGTATATATATTCTAATGACATAAATTGGGAGAAAAAAAAGTAATTGATTAGGAATGGATTTGATCTTAATTGAATTATTTATTTTATGTTGGAATAAGTGAATCAAAATAAGGGTATTTGGAAATGTTGAGACCCTATATAAATCTTAATGATTTTTCATAAAAATATAAATATTCTAAGTTTCTTGAATAAAATTGAAAAATACTGTTAGTATGATAGAACAATAATTGTATATTAAAAACTTATATACTATGTGGTATATATTATGTAAGGTGTATAAATATATGAAATATATCTATATGATAACATAGGTACTCTTATACATATATAACTTATGTTTATACATTAGGATGCATGCCTATAATAATATCTTATAACTACTAAATTTGGTCATATAATCCTGAGGGATAGGATACTATAATTATATGCATAAAACCTCGTAAAAGTGTATAGGTTACATAAATGAAAGATTGTGATTTTTTGTATAATTTAATTAATATTTTAAATAATTATGATTGTTTTTTTTAATTGATTAATATTTATAATATAAATGATATTGTTGGTTTTTATACATTTTAATTTACTTAAAAAAATTATAAACATGTAGTCTAAGTATGTATTGTACCTACTCAGTATAAACTATATTGTTATTTTTATTAATGTGGTAAATAATATAGTAGATATTCATTCATAAGTTTGACATAATAAACATATGTATTATGATTATTCTTGTATATATAATGATGTATCCATGATATTGGGAATTAATATATATGAATATATTGGTTATATCTATATTAATCAAATCTAGCATTGTTTGTCCTAACTAAGTAGTAACATGAACTTCACTAGCTTACTTAGCATCACTAATGCCAAATGAAGGTAAGCTGATCAAGTCATCTGTATGAAATTGATCGATCTTATAGATCAATAACTATTTGAAAAATTTGTCCAAATTAATTTTAATTATACATTATCATTTCATATGTATGATTTACATGTTCATGTGATATCATGTTAGAACATATTTTATTTATGGTACACATAATGTATTAGAAATCTTACAGCACATGAGTACTAGTTATTTTCTCTAGATTCTTTCACCATAACTATCTACCCATCTATGAAGGGAAGGCCACTCCCTACTTAGGGATTATGTGGGGGATCGATGGTCTATAGTAGGTGTGGAAAAATGCTTGGATGATGCTCTACCTCCCCACAACATTACTTATTAGAGACTACACTTGAGATTATCAGAGATACTAGAGTTTGTAAGACTCAATCTCTATGGATCCTTGTATCTAATATCATATTTATTATTAATACATTATGCTATTTGGAAATTAAATTATTTATTCATTGTTCATTGATAGTAATGGCTATATTATTGTAATATTTGTGGATGGATTTTATTCAAGTAATTTCCATTTATAGTTATGTTTTATTTCATGTGATATTAGTTATGAGTGACTATTAAATGTTACATGTTTACTTTACGTATAACATACTTGGTTTGTATACTAAGATCACTAATTAGATTCTTGTGGTATAATCTAATGAAAGAATATATGGAATATAATTTTAAAAAAATTGTGTTATTCTAGTAAATCCTAGTAGGGAATGATAAAAACTTAGAGGGTTTTTAATATAAATATACAATATGAATCTAATGAATAAAAAATCCTTGAAGATAAACAATATGTATTTTCCTTATCCAAATGGAAGAATCAAAGAATTAGGGAATCTCCATACAATGAATATTTTGTAGATTATATTGAAACACACATAAAGGCCTTAATGTAACTCCATAGAGGCATCAATAAAGCAAGGAAAGAGATTAAATAGGAATTAAATATAGTTCTAGAGAAACAACATATTATTCATATCCCTAGAGAAATAGAGGATGATGTGTAGAATGCAACCCTTATGTTTTATAATATTCTTGACACTATTAAAAGAATAAGGATTTAAACATGTCTCCATTTGATTGGGATAATTAAATTGTTTAATTATTTTAAGGAAGATGAAAATAAATTTAAATTTCTCATAAATTACACTAAAAATAAGGATTTTATCCATTTAGATTTGATAACTCTTATTGAGGTAACTAACTCATCAATTTTGTAGTTATTAGAATATAGTAGGCTTGCCACTGGGTGGCTAGTGTAGAGGGTTTAATTCTAAAATTAGTGAGCACATGAAATAAATTATGAAATTTTTTCAAGAATTAAAGTTTTATAAAAAAAAGGACATTTCAGATAAATTCATTGAGAGAGAAAATTTTAATAATTTACTCTAGATGGATACTAAAAATTTCAAATAAAGTCTTTAGGGATACTGAGGGATTAGATTGAGAAATAGATTGGTTTTTACCAGAAGAAGGTGACAGAGGTTCAAATTATTAATGTGGATATCATAAATTTTAAGGAGAATGAACACCTACTCATATAAGTTTCCAATGTTCATAGACTATCCCTTCTCAACCTGGAAATGATTAAAGCTTCGTATGATCGAGTATACAAGTGTTAAGTATTTATGGTTTTATGGATAAAATTTTGTCTTATGCAAGCGTTATCTAGACTTGAAGGAAAATAAAAAATTTATAGTATAAATAAATTCTTGGTATTATTACAAGTGTTATCTTGTTATTCATAAATTACTTATTTAATGATCAGCTAATAATTACCTAAAATCTAGGAGATGCTGTATATTATTAGTATAAGGGAATCCTATTCAAAATAATTTTTTCATAATATCACCTTGTGTAGTGATGATAAAAATATTTTCCTCAAGCCTTGACTTATAAAAGGCCCATTAAATAATAACTACCACTCAAATGACTCATTTAAAGACATGATAAATTCATTTAGAAAATTTGTGATGAGAGGATTGACATCCATCAATGGTACTTATGCCAAGGTATCTATGATCACTTTTCATTTGATATAATTTTTATTAACACAATATTTATTAAACTCACTAATAATTATAACCCACTTATACATTCTCCCTATTAGATATGATTTGGAAAGGAGATACTTAAGTGCATTAATTTCAACAATGATTTTGATTTGATTATCTTGCATGTAATGACAATTTTTTTAATTAAAAACAATGGATATACATGATTTATTAATGTAAAAATACTTTAGTTCATAGGATACCAAGGTTTTACTCAGATAATACACTGATATTTTGGTTCCCTATTCATCTTATTGTATTAATAATCCCTCAATTTATACTATGTTGATGAGATATATAGGAGTAAAGGTTTTACTAGAGTTGGTGGCATTATGACTAGTGGATTTATTATATAATACTTATGATTTAGAAATTTTTTATTTCATTCCTCGTTACAATTAAAGGATGTGATATTTTTAATAATAAACATCAAATGATGACATATTTCTCCAAATTATGATATGAATATATAGATGGCTTGGATCTTACCTTGCAAACCATGAATATGTTTGAGGTTTTTTGGTGGATAAATTTAATTTATAGAGTTAACCTTTGTAGGATCCAAATCTATACCTATTTTTGATATAATTATTCAAAAAATATTACCTAAAGTAACCCTAAATACAAATTTATTTAGATTGAGATAAACCTTACATTATATAAATTGTTCATTTTTTGTTTAGTATCATTAGATGATCTAATCTAGTTTTTAGCTTAGCCAAAATATCATATGCATATTATTTAATGATATCATGAAGAATATTTATTCTATTTCATAAAATTGAAAAATTTTCACCCCTAAAAAAAACTTATTACCTTTGTAACTAAATAATCCATATTTATTAAGTGGAATGTTTCTCTCAAAATTTCCTCTTCTAGCTAGAATTTGGCCAGATATTATACCATTTGGGCTTACCCTTCTCATGGTTAGATGGAGTTAATGTTTGATGGGGTGGCTAATGTAAATATGGGTAGGGATGGGGGTGGTGGGGTCATCAATAATTACTTAAAGATTATGTTAGATGCTTATGCAATTATTATGGGTACTCAAACTAATCGTTTGGTGGAGGCCAAGGGAGCCGTTTGGGATATCCAATTAGTCACTTATTTTAATATCAAAAAATTAGATATCAAAGTTGATTCCCTAAAAATAATTAATACCCTTTCATGTAAGGTGAAACCATATCAAACCATCATAAATTTCATAAAGGACTCTATTGGTCTCTTTCATTCAGTCAAATAATTCTTCATTTACCACATCTATCAAGAAGGGAGCTCTGTTGTGGATGACCTACCTAAAGTGGGGATATCTAACTTAGATTTAATATTTTAGAATTAAATTAAAAACCTCCCCCCATATCACCCTCCTTATAAATAATTATTATTAATCAATTTATAAACTCTCAAGAGAATGAGTAAACACGCATGAACATGGTAAATATCTAGTTCTCAATTGAATTAAATCAAGTGCTATGATCTAGGTACTTATTTCAAGTATTGGATTGGAAAACATCATATATTGAATCATATTTTCAATAAAACTAATTTATTTCATGTAGATAATATCTATTTGGATCTCATTTCGAGTCTTGGTAAAACTTTTTATAATTTGACTAGGAATAGAATCAAAGCAATGGGAGGTAATAGGGATAGGCTTGAATCAATATCCTATGTTGAGGTCTAAATTAATTGAAAGGATTATCATAAAATTCCAAAATGTTTCCTCACTAAGTTTATGATAATAATTTAGGGCAAAAAAAATTAGTTTCCAAATACTTTACCCTTATATGGATGTAGATTAAGATGATCTTTAGAGTCGTAAGGATTGACATATTATAGGAGATAATAGCTGAATTCATGGGCATGTCATCTGAAGGTACCAAATATTACAAATATAAGTGAAGGAAGCACAAATTAATTTAAACCTTATTTGAGAGTAAACATGCCTTCTAAATATATAAAAATTTATACCCAAGATAATTAATACATAAACATTGGCCAAAATTATGTTTTTAAGTCATGAAGTATCGAACTCTAGAGGGTAAGTTCAACCACATCTTTTCCCACCATATTTTATACTTCAACCATTTTAAGGGTCATAGAATTAACATTATATATGTTATACTTATGTCCCTATAAAATAGAGTATTGAAATTTCAATCCGTGATATGCATTGACCTCATTCCCTAGAAGCTCATATTCCTCCTCATTAAGAGGGTGAAATCCTAAAGGGGAATAGAGTTTTGAATAACTAACAGTAGTAGGGATAAAATCTTAGAGAAAGATATTAAAAACCTTTCAAAAGGATGTGATGGTGATCCCATATATTTATCACTATCCCACCCTATCTGCCCTATAGGATCCCTCATCAGAGCCATAATAGGTGAAAAATATGAAAGGAAAGAAGGACCAAACTTCTCATTCTTAGGGGGAGAGGAGACTAAAATAAAAATTTGAGATCCAATCTATGAGGGATGTTGAAATAAAAAAGAGGGAGGATAAAAGAGGATTTTGATACCCTCCATGGGGCACATGATAAACTATAGAACTTGAGGTTACATATGGTCACACTTATGGAGGACTATAATGTTATGAAAGTAGAATCATACATGATGAAGTAATATTGGAGTAATAAATTAGTAGTTATTGGCCCCCAAATTTTAGGGTTAGATGTTACTCCTATTAATTAATTCAAGGATGTCGTAAGGGCCAACCATACCAAAATTACCTCCTCAATAAGCATCAAGATCAAGGAGAAAATCATAATTACTAAGAAAACTAAGAGAGTTAAGATGGTTACAAAGGCAAAGGGATCAAGTATGTAGAAATAAAGAATGGTGCAAGGATTGAGCATGAATACAAGAGGAAGAACCAAGAACACCAAGCTTAAACAGATCAAAAACAAAAGAAAACTCAGTATGGTGGAGAATTGGGTAGGTTCAAAAGATCTTTTAGGGTAATTCATGACTAAGATTTTCCTTGTGTCCAATTTAGTTGTTGGTTGGTCTTGGGTTCTTAGTGATGTTTTGGTGAAAGGTTTTAATTGTTAGTTGACCCATGTGGTCTGTTTAAATTATGTTTCCTTGTTAAATTTTTTTGTTTCTTTGTTAAACATTATGGTTTTAGGATCTTTATAAAACCTAAGTTTCAACCTATAAAATAAAAAAACATCATGAAAGATAACTATCATTGCATATTTATAAATGTATCTACATTATTGAGATCAAGTGGCATTAACTTTTAACAAAACATGCCCAAATATTTTATAAATTTTGTCTTATTTTGGTTTTTAGGAACTATTTTAATTTTATTGTACCATAAAAACACATCCATTAAGGAAAAAATATCATGACCTATCATAGAATCAACATTTATGTCTATGTTTGGTAGAGGAAAATCATCATTAGGACATGATTTATTTATATCCCTATAATTAATGAAAACTATTATCCCTATTCATTTTTTAGAGACTATTATTATATTAGATATCCACTATGAGTAGTCTGTTGGTCATATAAAGCCAACTTATAAATATTTTTTACATTTCTTCATTCACAAGAAGTTCCAAATTTGGATGAATTTTTATAGGTTTTTGTTTGACTAGTTTTACATCTTTATGTACAACAAGGTGATGAACAACTACTAAATGATCCAACTTAGGCATGTCTACATATGACCATATAAACACATCTTTAAATTCTTTGAAGAGTAGAGTAAAAGTGTATTATTATTTTTTATTAAGGGAAATAACAAGATTCAAAATATTAATATGTTATTTTATTCCAATATTAATTCTAATGGTATTTTTCAATTAGTAATGTGGATTATTTTTGAGATTCGGGACCTCAGAACCATTAGAACGTGACAACATGGAACTATTAAATTTATCGATAAACATATTATGTTTCTATGTTTATATTTTAATGTGACTATACCATGTGGTGAATTTTCATAATATTGAGAGATTTAGGTGTTTGGAAGAGTTATAATTAATTCAAAAATCTTGTAAACATCCATATCTTTAAAGAATTAGAAATTTTGCAATCATCCAAAACTCTTAATGGCATGAGAGAAATGTGTCACAACCACATGGAATATTTAATGTGGGCACTACTTGATAAAATTAATGGTCTTTGTTTTTTAACCCTATCATATAAAATATATGTACTAAGACATAGCAAGATTAATTACATTGGCTTGCAAATCAAAAAATCATATAAAATTAAAATTCATGAAAATCCAAGGTTCAAAATGACTTAAGATAGTAGTTTAAGCTTGTTTTTTTACAATTTGAACTTGTGAAATGTTGGATTTTATGTAAATATACATAGATGAAAAATTAATGATATCCTTGTCATAGATATTTAGGCTCGTACCTACCCAAATAGAGGTTTTACCATAATGGGTCCCTATTTTAATTTTTTTTAAATGGGGTGTGTGTGTTAGGCACAACAAATGGTGACTCATAGAGGAAAATATTCCTACGTATTTTGGGAACCCATAATTTCATACATATATTATGAAAAAAATTTAGTATTAATAAATAAATAATAATGACATCCAACTTATGGAATAAAAATCATACTTCTTGATGAAAAATACTAACCTTACCATTCTTTATATTATTGTGTTATCTAGTGAAATTAATTTCTCTTGGTCATGAATATTTTTGACAAAGATTCAAAAAAACACTTTAGGTTTCATTTTGACTCTTAAACTTATAATGAAAGAAAAATAGATCCTAGGAATTACTCTACTTCCATCTAGGTGTCCATATCCCTAAAAGAGATGCCTCTGATTCCACTTGAAGCCTTACTCTACTACCATCCAGACACCCATAGCCTCAATATAATTTACTTGAATCACCTACAATCTTTAATATTTTTTTAGACATATATAGAGAAAGGTTAAGAACCAAATTTAGATAGATGTATGAAATAAGAAAACTTATTGGTCCATATGTCCTTGTCAGTGTGTATCTAGTCCTATGTTTATCATCTCCTGCCCAAGTTTAAGCATATGATAGTGCAATACATCTTTGTAAATGGGAAGATTTTATAAAATTTGATTTATTATATCAAGGTAAGAGCCAAATATTGAGTAATCATATTCAATCTAAAATAAAATAAAATTTATTCATAATACATACCTCAATTCCAAAAAGTTTAGTATTATCAGAATAAATTTCCATGATCACTAATTGCACTCCCTTCAGGTTCCACTCCCTTTATTTTGGAAAATAATTATGGGTTTAGTTAAATAGATTGTCTAATACAATTCTATAATTTATTAAAATAAACTATAAATCATGGAAATAATCTATCAAAAATAGAAAAAATATCCTAAAGGAAAATGAGTGCAAAAATCAAGAAATTTAATCTAGAATAGGAAATCTAATCTAGGAAGTAATGAATTTAATATATAAATAAGGAAATATAATATAATTATAATATAAATATCTATTTATAGTTCACTTTAATGTATTTTTAGTTGGTACATCCATGAAGTGATGATTTAAAAACTATCCATTGATTAGAAAGGTGAGGTCCTTACCTTAGAGGTCTTTCAATTGAAAGGTAATATTTCCAAGTATTTTAGATACCTGATATGGTCAAATCCAAAATGAATTAATCTTTTCATGTTTCCATTTATTCTCATGTGCTTTATCCTAGATGAGCACTAGATCCAAAATCATGAAAACCTTTATTTTATATCTCTTATCATTCTAATGTTAGATAATATTTTGATGTTTTCTTAAATTGTGTGGTTCCTCAATTCTTATGGCTTCTAATTGGAATATATTGATTAGTCTATAAATTATTCTCATATTTTACCATATACTATTGCATGAATTTTCACATTGGTAATTTGAGAGTGATGGGAAATATTGGCTATCATTTGTATACCATCAAAAAAGGTAAAGCCTTAAAATATTGCTTATGCATAGTTTTATTTGCCCATAGTGCATATTTCAATAAGAGATTCCATTCTCTTGATTTGTTTCATGTATAATTATTTATGGCATCCATAAATTTCTTATTGGTTGAATTAAATACTCCATTTATTTATGGGTAATGGTTTGAAGAAAACTCGAGGGTGATCTAATTATGGTAGGCCCATTCTATTAATTTAGTAGATTATAATGGTGTACCATTATCATATAACAATGAAATTGGTGTGCAAAATCTCATGACTATGTTTCCCTCCAATATATTTATGACATTTATGGCTCATGAATTCCTAGCAAAAATAACTTCCATCTACCTAGTATAGTAATAAATAATTGTGAGGATAAACTTATATTATACTGAAGAGTTTAGATTTATTACCCCAACAAATTCTATGCCCCATTAGGAAAAATGGATTAATTTAATTATTAAATATAAATTCAAATCAAAATTCACCACTCTCTTCACAAACATTGGCACTCATGGTAGATTCTAACATAGCTATGGGAATCCATGAAGATTATAGGCCAATAGTAACCCATCCTTAGAATTTTATGAGTTTTAGTATTGATAAAGGGATTACCACTACCAAACTTATGATGTAGGCTATCTATTATGTCCTTATCTTCCTATTTAAAAATACACCTATGTTGGAAGCACAACACTTGATAGGGGTGAATAAATGCCCTAAAAATAATCAATCACTTTCACTTATCATTCATGAAGTATTCGTTCAAACACATACATTAATAAATGCATAAACAATAATCTACATAAGCATATAACATATTAACTCAAGAGATATGTTGGAAAACTCATGGGGGATAAAAACCATTTAAACATAGCTTAGACTAGAGTCTTTTAAGTAATTAATTAAGATTTAGTGAGACAACAACCCATAATGAGCACCAACCCCTCACTAGTCAAGCCCCAACTCAACTAGGCCACTTGGAACCTCTTATCATCTTTGGACACATTTTCCTCACTAAAATGATGATGATCACCTTCTTTTTCTATTAACACTCTTTTATCTCTCTCAAACAACCTATTAGGCTTCTTCACTCAACTAAATCTCTTCTTGGTAGAATTAGGTCAAATGACCTTGATCATAATATATAGAATTACTATAAGAACTTAATTACATATTAAACACTTCTATTATGGTATTAAATCCATCTACCTAGTTTCCAAACTTCTATTTTATGCATTCATTTGCTTAATATTCTAACTAGTTAAATTAGGCCTATTAGACTTTCTTCTTATACATGACTCTTGCTCTCACATACCTTAGTAGAAAAAACTATCCATTCTTGGATCACCATTTGAACGTATCAAAAAAAATGTTTCACAATTGATAAAACTACTACATAGTTTGGTCACCACTCATAAGGACCAAAACCACCATTGGGCCTAAAGGAGAACTAATGTAATTAGGCCTTCTCAAAGCACACATTTCACCATGAACACATTATAATATCTTTATCTTTAAAAAATGGATGAAAAAATTCAAAAAAAAATCAATTACACACTTTATAGTCTCACCTTAGGTCCCCAACACCATTTATCTCATTTCACTCCTTGAACCACACCATTAGGCTTACAATTAGGCCTTCTCACTATTAAAAAGTGTGCTTTAAATATATGAAGCATAAATTAAAATTTGACACATAAAAATATTAAAAAATCCCATTTATATAACATTTTTGACATAATGGTCATAAACATATTATTTATACTTCACCACATATGGGAAAATACCTCAAACTGGCCACTTCCATATGTGCACTTAGAACTGTAAATAGGCCTAAAAACCTAGTCAAGAACTTTTGAATTTTTACACCTTCATATTATTTTACCATGAATAAAAATAAATTAAAATTAACCTATGATACATATAAAAAAACTTCATGTGTATTATATTCTTCAAATCTATGCACAATCACTTAGGAACACCAATCTTACTAACAGACATAAAACTGCCTAAATGCTCAAAAACATAGTCATGGAAACAATGACTTAGAAAACACATATATATTCACATTAAATAACTTAAAATAGGTTTATATTACCCTTAATAATCCTTATAACATATTAAAATAAATATATTACAATTTTGAATATCAATATTGGTCTTACAAACCAATCTCATGGCTTCGCTATACATAGACCTCACTATATTAGACAAGTCAGTTTGAGATCAAATTTATGACATAAACATAGATATCTAAATATCATATATAATATTTATATGTGTTACATGTATTTAATAACAAATCTATACAATTTTATCCATCCCTAATCCACATAAACACATCCCTAAACTCATTCCCACTTTTGCCTAGTTTTCTCATTGTCTTCCTCACTAGGCCTCTTTAGCTATAGGCCAACTTCCATTAATTATTTAAAATATTTGAATTATATAACCTGCTCATCAAATTATATGTAAAAAAATTACAAGTCACACACATCATCTTCCAATCATTTTCATGCTTTGACTTGGTCAACCCTACCTACTACATCAAAAATTTAAGAAATAAGGGATTTATTATAGCTTCCATTCACTCTTATTATAGACCAATGCCACTTTTAGGTATTTTTAAGAGTTTAATATAACCTATAATCATCATAATAGGTCAACCAAACCATTCTGAGAACTTTTGAATCACATCTTCCATATCAAGTCACTATTAGGGTTTTAGAGAGGGTTTAGACTGCCTTCCACTCTTAACAATCATTATTAAATATTAGGTCCTCAAGCCAAAAACTAATGATAATAAATTTGATCTAGGAACCTTTCCCAAATACCATTAACTTATTGGATCCTCATTTAAAGGTTTAATATGTCAATGAGCATAATAAAATCATTCTCAAGTCTATAATATCTCATTTTATGCATAAATAAAACCTCAAAACCACATTCCATGAGTTATGATTTAGAATTTGACCTCAAAAATGGTCAAAATACTTTTAAAAAACTATCACACCTTTTAAAATTATCTCATGATCTTTGGAACCTTATAAACTAAACTTGACCCCTCATTCGGCCACACTAAGTCTCTTTACACATTAGGCCTTGAATTACCAGTCACACTTAGACCTTGAACACACCTTAAAAAATATTATACTTTTATGAACACCTCATAATAATGTCATAAAACATCATACTATTCTCACACACTACAAATATTATTCTCACAAGCCTCATAATTCTTATCTCATCATGCTACCAAGCTTATGCCTTCTCACGAGGTCTCTTCATGAAAATGAATAAGCCATGAACTGGCCATGAATCCTCTTATGAAATATTATCTACAATATAAATTTTTTTACATAGTTTCAAATATCTTCTCACATGATCTACCACTAATTATAATCCTTCATATACCTTGATAACACCTCAAGAATCCTCATTAGGTCAAACAGACTCCAGGACTACACTGGTTGCATGCCAAGGCTTAAGACCTTACCCTTAAAGGTTTACCTTGAAAATTTCCTAAGAGTTTCAAAAATGAATATACATGAATAGGAATCCTTAAACATCCACTTATACATGTGTTTATCCATCTTATAATACCACCATCTTCATATACATGCTCATGATATGACAATTGTACTTAAGACTAATGCTCAAAAGTATACTTACCTTATATCTTGATCTTGAATTTGACATCTCATCATCCTCATAAGAATTAAAAAGTTTCCTTCAAATTTTATATCAATAGAGAGACAAAAAGTGGCCTTAAAATTCTCTCATTTCATAATACTTCTTTGTCACATACCACATCACCATGCAAGACATCAAATTTGACCTTGACATCAGTGACATCCATCTTGACCTTGACATAAATGACAAAAATTTATGCCAAAAGACAAATAATAGGAAAATACCTCAACAATATCCCCCTTTTCCATTTATGGAAAACAATCAAATAGAGATGATCAATATCATCTCCCCAAGTTGTATCTTCTTCAAACT